>JASVEL010011201.1:0-33152 GCA_032618575.1 Nicotiana noctiflora
GCTCTTGAGACCCTCCCGAATATACCGACAAGTCTAAAATCCCGAGGCAGACCTACTCGAACCATAGGAACACTCAAAACAAAGCTAAATCTAGGAATCACCCCCTCAAACCAAATAAATCAAACTATTGAACTTCAAGTTCTTAATTCTCCTCTAACAGGTCAAAACGCCCTTAAACTACTCAGATTGCCACCAAATTTTACTAGCAAGTCTTAAACAACATTACGGACCTGTACCAAGCTTCGGAACCAAAATCCGATCCCATTACCTATGGAAACAGCGATTACTTAGTTTCTTTAATTCCTTTAAACTTCAACTTAATAATTTCACAGAAAAATTCATTACTCGCGCTAGGGACCTCGTAATTCGATTCCGGATATATGCCCAAGTCCCGTATTTTCTCACGGACCCTCCGAAATTTTCAAATCACAAATTTGGGTCCATTTCCCTAAAAGGTTGATCGAAGTCAAACTTGGTCTTTTGAGAAAATCTTAAAAAAACAAATGGACATATTTTTACTCAAAACTCTTCCAATTCCCGAATCAATCACCCCCGCAAGTCGTAAATTAGTTAAAGCAAGCACGTGAGGCTTTGTTTAGGGGAACGGGGTTCTAGAAGGCAAAATGACCATTTGGGTCGTTACATTCTCCACCTCTTATTTAAATGTTCATCCTCGAATGCACATGGAAAAGTACCTAGGCTGTTGAATAAGTGGGTATATCTGCTCCACATGTCCTCCTCGGACTCCTAGGTCGCCTCCTTGACCGATTGGCCCCTCCACTGGACTCGCACCATAGAGATCTTCTTGGACCTCAGCTGGCGATCCTGTCTATCAATAGTAGCAGTTGGCTCCTCCTCATAGCCCAAACTCTCATCTAACTGAATGGTGCTGAAGTCCAACACGTGGGATAGGTCGGCATGATACTTCTGAAGCATCGAAACATGAAAAACTGGGTGAACTCTCACTAAACTAGGGGGTAGAGCAAGCTTATAAGCAACCTCTCCAACTCGTCTCAACACCTCAAAGGGTCCAATAAACCTTGGGCTCAACATGCTCTTCTTCCCGAACCTCATAATTCCCTTCATGGCCGAGACTTTCAAGAGAACCTTCTCGCAACCTTAAATGATACATCCCGCGCCTTCTAGTCCGCGTAGCTCTTTTGTCTGGGCTGAGCTGTGCAAAGCCTCTCCTGAATCAACTTTACATTATCGAAGGCATCCTGTACCAAAACTGTGCCAAGTAACTTGGCCTCACCAGGTTCAAACCACCCGATAGGAGATCGATAACATCAACCATATAAAGCCTCGTACGGGGCCATATATATGCTGGACTGGTAGCTGTTATTGTACTCAAACTCCGCTAAAGGCAAGAACTGATCCCACTGCCCTCCAAAATCAATCATACATGCTCTAAGCATATCCTCCAAGATCTGTACTATCCGCTCTGACTGTCCGTCAATTTGAGGATGGAATGTTGTGCTAAGCTCTACACGAGTCCCCAACTCACTCTGTACGGCTCTCCAGAAATGGGAAGTGAACTGAGGGCATCTATCTGATATGATGGACACCGGCACACCATGCAAACGGACTATCTTACTTCAATGAGTCGAGCTTTGCTAGCCTTGTCCTTTTCCTTCTCAAGTGCATGTAGTTCAACTTCTAGTTGAATCCTCTTTCTTTCAAGATTATCAATTTCTTCAGGTTGACTATCAAGTTGAACTCTTACATTTGCACAAGCCTCATCAACTAGGTCGATAGCCTTATCTGGCAAATGACGACCTGAAAGTAAAAGTTCACAGATTAGTAATCCTTATACCCGAAATTAGGTTCTAAAGGCACCATTCCCTATGAGAAATTACGACTTGAGTATCTTCCGGAGATAGGTCAACAATTGTTGGTCATACCTCTCTATTGTATAAGTAGTCGCCACCGGAATGAAATGGGCTGACTTGATCAATTTATCCACAATGACCCGCACTGAATCAACCTTCCGCAAAGTCTACGGTAACCCTACTACGAAGTCCATGGTGATGCATTCCCACTTCCACTCTGGTATAGGCATCTGCTGAAGTAGCCCACCTGGCCTCTGATGTTCATACTTGACCTGCTGGAAATTCACACACTTGGTCACATACTTCACTATGTCCCCCCACCACCAAAAGTGCTGCCTCAAATCGCGATACATCTTCGTAACTCCCGGATGGATAGAATACCCTGAATTATGTGCCTCATCTACAATCCTTTCCCTCAGACCACCAACATTATAAACATATAGACGACCATGGAGTCGCAGAATGCCATCATCGCCAACAGAAACCTCCCTGGTACCTCCCTAAAGTAATATCTCTCTGAGAACTGCCAAATGTGGATAATCAAACTGGCGGGCCTTAATCTCCCCCAATAACGAGGACTGAGCAACCATACATGCTAGAACTCGGCTAGACTCTAAAATGTCCAACCTCACAAGTATGTTAGCCAAGGATTGAATGTCCAAGGCTAGGGCCTCTCCTCTGTTGGAATAAATGCTAGGCTACCCATACTCTCCGCCTTTCTACTCAAGGCATTCGCGACCACACTCGCCTTACCTGGATGATAAAGAATGGTAATGTCATAATCCTTTAGTAACTCAAGCCACCTCTGCTACCTCAAATTAAGGTCCCCTTGCTTGAACAGATACTGCAAGCTGCAATAATCGGTATAAACCTCACATGACACCCTTTACAAATAATGCTTACATATCTTAAGAGCATGGATAATTGCTGCCAACTCTAGGTCGGGCACAGGGTAATTCTTCTCATGAACCTTTAGCTAACGTGAAGCATATGAAATAACTCTCCCCTTCTGCATCAATATGCATCCCAAGCCAACGCATGAAGCACCACAATATACTATATACTTCCCTGATCCGAATGGCAATACAAGAAACGGTGCCGTAGTCAAAGTTGTCATGAGATTCTGAAAGCTCTCCTCGCAATCATCGGACCAAATGAATGGGGTACCCTTCTAGGCCAGTCTCGTCAAATGTGATGGAATGGATGAAAATCCATGCACAAATCACCTATAATAACATGCTAATCCCAAGAAACTCATGATCTCGGTCATTGAAGTAGGACGTGACAAACTCTTAACTGCCTCAATCTTCTTCGGATCCACCTTAATACCCTCTCCTGACACGACATGCCCCAAGAATGCCACTGACTTAAGCGAAAACTCACACTTGGAGAACTTAGCATATAGCTTCTGTTCTCGCAAGGTCTGAAGCACCACCCTCAAATGTTGCTCGTGCTCCCCCATGCTACGTGAGTATATCAAGATGTCATCAATGAAGACGATAAAAAAGGAATCAATATAAGGTCTGAATACCCGGTTCATCAGATCCATGAATGTTGTTAGGGTATTAGTCAAGCCGAAAGACATCACAAGAAACTCATAGTGGCCATATCTAGTCCTGAATGCAATCTTTGGAACATCGAGTCTCGAATCTTCAGTTGATGATACCCTAAGCTCAGATCAATCTTAGAGAACACTCTAGCTCCCTGCAACTGGTCAAACAAATCATCAATGTGAGGCAACGGGTACTTGTTCTTTATAGTGACCTTGTTCAACTGGAGTTAATCAATGCACATCCGTATGGTCCCATCCTTCTTCTTTATAAATAACACGGGTGCGCCGCAAGGTGATATACTGGGCCTGACAAACCCCTTTGCTAACAACTCCTCTAACTTCTCATTCAGCTCCTTCAACTCCTTAGGAGCCATACGGTATGGTGGAATAGATATAGGATGAGTGCTTGGAGCTAAATCAATACAGAAGTCAATATCGCGACCCAGAGGCATGCCAGGAATATCAGAAGGAGAAACATCAGCGAACACTCGGACTACTGGCATCGAATCAATCATCGGAGACTCTGCAGTGACGTCTCAGACATAAGCTAGATAGGACAAACACCCATTCTCGACCATGTGTCGAGCCTTCGGGAAAGAAATAACCCTGCTAGGCATATCAACTGTGGAACCCTTCCACTCCAATCTCGGCGATCCTGGCATCACTAGTGAAACAGTCTTGGTATGGCAATCAAGGACGACGTGATATGGAGATAACCGATCCATGCCTAGGATGACCTCAAAATCAATCATATTGAGCAACAGAAGATCATCTATAGTCTTTAAACCACAGAAAGTTACCACGCAAGACACGTAAATCCGATTCATAACCATGGAATCACATACAGGAGCGGACACATGAACAGGAGTGCCCAAAGGCTCCAGAGAAATAACCAGAAAACGAGCAAACATAGGTGATACATATGAGTAGGTAGACCCTGAATCAAATAATACTGAAACATCTCTACTACTAATGAAAATAATACATGTGATGACGACATCTAAGGCCAGTGCATCTAGCCTGGCCGGAAAAGCATAGAATCTAGCTAGGGCACGGGCTGTTTGGCCTCCACCTGACTGGGGAGTAGCTGGCTGACCTCTCCCTAGTTTTATTAAACCCTAGGTCTAGCTCTAACCCCTTTAATTTTATCCAATTTTAGTGTTTAATCTACCTAATATACATGTATTTAACTAATAATGAATAGAAATAACTTACCTTGAAATGCTAAGTTGAAACCTTCCCTCAAGAGTCCCCAAATCGCCCCAAGGTTGAGTGTAAAATGATAAAATGGTGTTTGAATTCCAATTAAATGAAGCCTACTGCTCAGCGATTTCCGCTTCTGCGGTTAGGGGACCGCATCTGCAGTCCACACCTGCGAAAAAGAAGCCATATTTGTGGAACTGGGAAAAAGGGGTGGGATCTCTTCTGCGGTCTAAGGTCGGCATATGCGGAACCGCTTCTGCGGTTTTTGGGCCGCTTCTGTGGTCTAGGAGTCGCATAAGTGGAATCACTTCAGCGGTCTTTGGGCCGCATCTGCAGTTTTCTTTAGCCTGGCCCTTTCCTGCTTTTGCGATATATTGACCGCATTTGCGGTCCAAGAACATGAGATGCGGTTATGACAGAAGCATCAACTTCTAGTTGTTTTTCTTAAATTTCCTATTCAATTGACTTAAACAGCCTATAACATGTTCTAATCAATCAGAAGAACAAAAATGGACCAGAAAAGGGTCTGATGGAGAAAGAGAATTAATTGACAAAAGTAATGCATTAAAATGGATCTTAAAAATAAAAGGGAAGTACGACAACCAGAAAAATCAGAGAAAAGAGAAGAAATACCTTAAAACTACAAGCTAAACTCCATTCTGTTCTAATTAAAACTTTAACTTGAGGTTTTGAAGTCGAAATGGACCTTAATCGAGTGTTCTCGATTGAGAACACTTGACTAAGGTCGATTATGACCTCAAATTCTTTTGGCTTTTCTAGGGCTAGTTCCATTGAATTAAAATTCGAAGAACTCTATTACGATTTGAGCAAAACCATTATAGGCTTTGGGGAAAGGGTGGTGTGATGGTCAAATGGTGTAACTTTGGGAAGGTTTAGGGTTGGCGCCGCTACCAAGGATTTTGTGGCGGTGCTAGGGTTAATACCTTTGAATCGACATTTGACGGGCTCTGGTGGGATTCGAACAAAACTGGGGTGTGATTTGGGACGAGGGAGGTCAGGTGGAGCTGGGTTGTGAACTTGGGACTGGTTGGGTAGTTTTAGGGTTTTGCTTGAACCTTCGATTGAAGATTCGAGACGGCCTAGGATGATTCGAGGCAAGATGAGTGTAGATTTGGAGAGGGGATGGTTTGGTAGTTCTATGGTGTGAAGATGAAGTTATTTGGCCACCGTCTGCCGTCATGGGCGATTTTCGGCGGGCGGATGGCGGTGGCATTACGGGGGGCTCGTTTGAGTCTATGGGAGAGACGATGGGTGGGGTTTGGCTATAAGGGTGGGGTTTGTTTTAGGAATATATAGTGGGGTGAGGATTTTATCCTGGCCGTTAGATCAAACAAGATCAATGGCCTGGATCAATGGCTTAAACAAAACGGTGCCGTTTGAGCTTAAATAGAGGACTGGGTTGACCCGGGTAAAACGGGTTTGGTTGACGGGCGATGGACTGAGTCATTGGATCAATTTAACCCAATGGCTTGGATCAAACGAAACCAAACGATGTCGTTTGGTGAGGTGTAGAGACGGACTGGATCAGGGACAAACCTGGGCCGTTTTGGGTGTGTATTTGGCTAATTTTTTGGTTTGGGGTGGGTATTTGGCCCAAATTTGACCCCCTTTCTTTATTTACTGCCGAACTATTTTTATGTTTTCTTTTCTTCATTTTTCTCTCTAATTAATTTCACATTTAAACTAAAAATCCTAATGCAAATTATAAAACCCCAATTAACTCACAAATATTAATTAACGCTTAATAAAATTATCACACATAATAAATAACAAATTAAAATAAAATCACATAATGTTCACTTTAAACACTAATAATGCGAATTATATTATTTTTATGATTTTTTATTTTTGAAAAATAACTTACTTAATTAATCCTAATTGTAAAAATTAAATCTTCAAAATGCAAATGCGACATATTTTTGTATTTTCATTAATTTAAACAAATAAACATGCACAGACAAATGCAAAAAATAACACAAAATTCATAACAATTGCAAAACGACACAAAAATTATTTTCTTTTGAATTTTCTGGGAGTAGTTCTCATATAGGGCAAAAATCACGTGCTCACATTAATAAAGCAGTTTCAGACGTGGAAAGTTATGCAAATACCAAGGGATGAAAATGTTGAAGCAGATGCTTTAGCTAATTTCGCATCTGTAGCAGACGTGGCAAAAGATGCAAATGCTTCAGTTATACATTTATTTTATTCCGTTCTCGAACCAGATAAGAATGAGGTAAATTTTAATAATTTAACATGGGATTGGACAAACAAAATTGTTGCTTTTCTGTAGTACGAAACCGTACCTAATGACAAAGGGAAGGCACATGCAATCCGTAAAAAGGCTGATCATTACTGTTTATATCAAGGAAATCTCTATCGAAATATGTTCGGTGGACCATTAACAAGGTGCCTCGGACCTTATCAAACAGAATACGTAATGAGGGAAATACATGAAGGACATTGTGGAAATCATGCGGGAGGAAGGTCGCCGGTAAAAACAGTGATTCGAGCAAGGTATTATTGGCCAAAGATGGAAGAGGAAGCAAATAGTTTTGTATATAAATATGATAAATGTCAAAGGTACAATAATAATATGCATAGACCAGCTGAGCTACTGCATCTTGTCATAGCTCCGTGGCCATTTATGAAATGGGGAATGGATATCATAGGACCATTACCACACGCTAATGGTCAGGTGAAGTTTCTACTTGTACTTACTGATTATTTTACTAAATGGGTAGAAGCAGGAGCATTTAAACAGTACGAGAGAAGGAAGTTAAAGACTTCATTTGGAGGAATATAATATGCTGATTTGAAGTGCCAAAGGAAATCGGTGCGATAATGGTCCACAATTCATAGGAGCTCAAATCACATAATTTTTTCAAAGTTGGCAATTTAAAAGATAAAATCTACGCCATACCATCCAGTAGGTAATGGACAAGCGGAATCCACAAACAAGGTCATTATCAACAACTTGAAGAAAATGTTATAAGATTCAAAAGATAATTGGTCTGAGGTATTACCCGGAGTATTATGGGCTTATCGTACAACGACAAAAACAAGCACGAGAAACATCATTTTCAATGGTTTATGGTTCGGAGGCCTTAATCTCAGTTGAAATAGGTGAACCAAGTACATGATATGCTCAAACAACAGAAGAATCAAATGATGAAGAGATGCGGGTGAATCTTGATTTGCTCGAAGGAAGAAGAGAAGACGCATTAATAAGGATGGCATCACAAAAGCAAGTAATTAAACGGTATTACAACAGAAAAGCACGCCTCAAATTTTTTTAAAATTGGGGACTTCGTGCTTAAAAAGGTGTTCCAATCTATAAAGGTTGCTAATTAGGAAAGCTAAGTCCAACATGGGAAGGACCTTTCAGAGTTTGTGATATTGCGGGGAAAGGAGCATATGAGTTGGAGATAATGGACGGGAAAATCCTACCCTCACATTGGAATGTTGTCCACCTAAAGAGATATTACTCTTGAAAAAAGTATCCACGGTCAGGTATCGCTATGTTAAAATTCATTTTTTAATTGTTAACAATTTTACTAAGAATTTTAGATGCTAGGAAAAAACCCTTACCCGTTCCAAATGATGAGTTACGACCTGCACGACAAAATGGAATATTCTAAAATTCCCAGCCCAGGGTTACAATTATTCTGATGGAAATACACACGGGTTAGATAGTCTTCATTTCTAATCGCATCTCCGAGTCCCGTATGTTTTTCTGTTTCAAGAAAAGGACCAAATTGAGAGAGAAACAAACAAGTGCTCGAGGCTTTATACTTCACCGCTCAAACACTTGGGGGACTGCATATTGTACACAGATACGTGTGGAAAACAAATACGTAAATCAAGCTACAAAGAGACAAGTGTCGAGCAGAAGTTATAGAATCCCAACATAAGCATGCATCATAGTATTCTTTCCCATGAGAACAATAGAGTCACCTCTCAAACTCATGAGAACAACAGAGTCACTTCTCAAACCTTTCCTAATGCATGAAGATAGGGTCATGACTATGTACTAAAATGGGTTAAGGAAAAACCTTGTTTGAAATATATTTATATTATAAAAATCTGTTACAAAAAACAATTACAAAAAAGTTATAGATGTATTTTAATACATATAATATTCAAAAGATTGTCAAAATTTCGTGAATTAGAACTTGTCAAAGTTATTCCAAACAAAACATGTGTGTTCTTATTTCTTTTATCGTGTTAGAACACTATTATGAAGTTGAGACGTCTTCTTCATTAAGTGTCAATATATATATGAAAGGGCCCTCTTTTATAAGCCTCATATTAATAAGTCATGAGAAGAATCATAAAGCATTTTCAAAGGATAAAAATGCTAAACTATTCTATAAGTCCTAGATAGATAAGAAAAAGGCAAGAATAGATCACATTGAAGTACTAACAAACTTCTTGATATAATTAAAAAGACTAAGTAGAAACTTAGTCAACAAAAAAAGTTTATACAAGTGCCTCATTATGATAACTGGGGACTTTTTTCAAAAAAAAAAAAAATCCCTTAAAAACTGACCAAGGGATAAACCCACCAATCAACAAAGCAAAATATAGTTTGGAAACATATAAACTGGTCACTGAGGGGCTGGAACATTAGGAGTTGCGATATCAGCTTCACTTTCTGGAACGGTAACTTCTTAAGAAACAGCAAGAGCGGTTTCAGCTGGGATTGAAGTGTTAGATTCATCGAGGGGAGCAAGAGTCACAGAAGCTTCAACTTCCACAGACTGAGTCATAGAAATTTCACCCTCGGGAGATGGATCTGCAACATTTTCAACTTCAGTTGCCACAACAACGACTTCTTCATTTAAAGGTTCTTCAGCCACGGGAGTTTCATTTGCCGGAGAAGGGAAGTCAAATGGTTGTTGGGTCATCTTAATGATTTTCAAAACTTTGGCCAGTTCTGACTTTAAATCAAAGTTTTCTTGACTGGCCTTAGTTAAAGCATCACGACGAGAGTTTAGAAAGGCCCAACTAACCTCTATGTTAAAATTCTCCTATAGAAGTTCATACTCTTTCTCCCACATAGCAAGATCATTTTTAACACTTGATTTTCAGCTAAAGTGGAATGAAGAGAAGCTTCAAGAGAGGCATGAGAACTCTTTAAGGCACGTACCTTATCAAAAGAGATATTTAAATCAGCTTGAACTTGAGTCAAGCTTTGCACTAATTTCCCTGCATACTCTTCTTTCTTGGCCAAAAGTGCCTTAAGTTCTCTGATTTCTTCACTTGACTTTGATAATTATTCTGAAAATAAACATTCAAGGCGCTCTTTATCCTTCTTAGCTTTACTAGAAGAAGCCTTGGCTTCTGCTAATTCAGAAGTCAGAGTCCGCTTTTGCCGCTCCATGTTACGGTTGTTTTCTTGCAATTCCTTTATCATTTCTTGAGCATTTTTAAATTGTTCCTTCCAATTAGTTGCTTCCAGTTGGGCTTCCTTAGCTACCCTCTCGGCCTCAAGAACAGTCTTATCAAACTCACGGGCCTTCTTTTCTAAAAGGAAAACTCTTTCCATCAATTCCGTGCTAATAAGGTTGGCCTACAAAGACAACTCATGAAAATAAGAATCTAAAGATAAAAAAAACTTATTAGTAAGTGAAGGGAAATTACCTTTAACGTATAATGAACTATGTCAATCATCAAAGTTAAACAACTGTGATTGTCCATCTTCTTCTCAATATCTCCAATCAAAGGCCCGAGCCAGGCATATGCTCCACCAGACTCTCTTAAAAGACTATTGTTAGCAGGAACTTCAAGTGTAACGCTCCTTATAGCTATACTTCTGCTACTAGAACCCTTCTCTGCATGTTGAACAGAGGAAAGGGGAGCTATAGAAGGAGGAGGAGAATAAGAAGTGAAAATAACAGAAGAGGAAGGTCTCGAAGCAGGTAAGGGAGCAGAAATAGGCGAGGTAGCACTTGGAACCAAGGGAGGAATAAAAGGAATGGGAACAAAAGAGGAAATATGCACTTCATCTAAACTCGGACCTAGTTCACCACTTTTGAAATCTTCAACGAATAGACATTGAGTAGACTCAATAATATCTCTTGTAATGGTTTCATCATCAGAAACAACAGTAACAGGTTCGGTAAGAGAGGAGGCATGAGCAGAAGAAATTTCAGCTTCATCTTCAGAAATGATGCGTCTCCTGACTCTAGGCCTAGCCATCAAAGAGGTGTCTTCATCTTCATCATACTCTAGGCCTAGCCATCAAAGAGGTGTCTTCATCTTCATCATCCTCAGAATCCTCTTCAACAACCTTCCTCTTTGACAATGTAGCTTGTGTTCTCTCCAAAGAAATGGGAGTACCAGAAGAGGATCGAAGGGCAATAGCTACTTCACATGTCATTCCTCGAATAGCAAATCCTAACAAAAAGAAGGATAGAAGGTTAAAAAGAAAAAAAAAGAGGGAAAAAACTTAACATACGAGAAATAATAAGGGATGTATACCGTGAGTTTTCACTTTCCAACCAAGTTTGTTGGAAATAGATTTCCAGGTTCGTGCCTCCATAGGCACATCTTTCAAAATAGCATCTACACAACAACACAAATTAGGAATGGGCTCCACATCTCTCATGGTTGCTACAAAAAATCAAAAAAGGATAAATTAGAAAAAAAGTTGAAAAAAAGAAAACAGACACGGTAAGGAAGAAGTACTCACGTGCAAGGTTCCATTTTTTAGGAAAAGGAATATTTGATTCACCCACCAAACCAACTGTGGGTACCGTCACGTAACAGGTGTACCAGCCTCAATCTTTATCATCTTCAGGGCTTACCAAAATCCTTTTACTTCTTGCAGCTAGGGTAAAAACACCATTGCGGAAGAACTTGAGGTGGTAAAGATGAACTGGATGGGAGAAGGTAAAGTCAACACCAGCCTTGGCCGATACATACCTTAAAAAAGCTACTGTTTTCCATACGAGGGGGCCAATTTGAGCCAAATAAATTTTGAAAAAATGACAGAAATCGAGTATGACTGGGTCGATAGCAGGAATAAATCCTAAAGTAAAGGGTAAGTATAAACAAAGGAAAAACTAATCCTATAAGAAGATATTCTCTGATTTGGATTAGGAATAACTATACAAAGGTCATCTCTCCAATGACAATCTTTTCGAACGGTGAAAATCAAGGGTTCAGTAATTAAAGAAGGATAGGTGTCAGCATCAAGTACATGGTCATGAAGGGTTTCTTTATCATACTCGAAAGATAAGTCGGTTGGCACTATTTCTTCAACCAAAGGTTCTTGAATAGGCTCAGAATATTCTTTGCCTTTAGAAGAGGATCTCTTAGAGGTAGAACCCCTAATAGTGCCGGAGCTAGAAAATGGAGTGATGGAACCAGAGGTAGCACCACGAATGGACCCTAGGCCACGAAGCCTACCTCATCTACCTCTTTTGTGTCTTATAGGGGCATTGGGAAACTGTCAAGAATTGGGACTCTCCTAGGGTTAGGATTCGAAGATGACATGGTAAAAATATGTGAATTGAGGAGGAAGCGAATAGGAGTAAATAGTAAAATATTTGGTAAAAACTTGTGGAGAAGAAGACAACGGAAAAAGGGTTAAGTTTGTATATAAAATCAACCGTCAAAGACTAAGAAGTGTAATGATGGAAAACCTATGATAAAGGCAACTATCACTTCGTGAATAGTGGAATTGAAGAAGCCTTGGAAAAAAGGCTGCAAAATCGCAAAACTAATGAGAAGGTGATACGTATACGGTGCATTAAATAGAAAAGACAATTGAACCTCAGCACTGTATAGCATTAATTATGAAAAAAATTCCCTTTTTAATGAAGATCCACTTCCTAAATATTTAATTGATAAATGATGGAAAGTGGGAGGACTATCTGTATTGGGAAAACAGAATTTATATACTGAAGATGACGTGTCATGACACGTGGACTAGTCAAATAGTCTAAGCGTGGTAATCAGTTAAAATGTACGAGCAACAATAGATGCGGGAGAGAAGATACATAAAGGCATGAGCTATTATTCAAATGAAATGAGACTCGTACCTGTTCGAGTCATTCAAAACTCGAAGATTAGAAGGAATTGAAGAAATGAATCTAAGTGCAAATTCAACATTAAATGCCAAATACGTTGAGAGAATTTGTATTTAATAGGAATTATTGAGTAACCTTTTTTTTAATATCATTTATTGATCATGAATTGCCTCATTAAGTCAAATACATTATACTTTCTCCTAGAATTAACTATAAAAGGGGAATGTTTCAACATCTGTAGGGACACGAAATACCATTGTGATTATACTGAAATATATACTTATTCATTGCTTTATTGTTATTCTCAAAATCTCTCATTTCTTGATTATCAGTAACCCAATTTTTAGACGTATCTGTGTCCCCAACGAAGATATGCCAAGTTGGCTTTTATATTTATTAGACAATTTCCCCACAAATCTTTTTTTAAGATTGCAAAGTGACTTGTTAATAGTAACTTGCTATTTGGCTTGATTATAATGTAAAATTTAATTTCTTAATATATAAAATATAAATATAGATATGGATTTTTTGACTTTCGATGAAGTTAAGTGTTCTATTATAGCCTCCTAGATGAAATTAACCCTTCATCTTAAGAATAACTAAACTTGGAAGCTGAAGTTACATTTCTTGGCATTAACGTAAGGACGACCTTTGCAATTGCTGCCTTTTTGCTGTGTTGTTATGACCTCAAAAGCCCTCCTTAAACCCTCGAAACAACTCCCACAAGCCCCAATACCCCAAAATTAGCTACATGCATTTCCTCCTCCGTCGAGCTCAGCACCACCAGCGTCAACAATGGCGAACACTATTCGACGATGCCCTTTCCGTCAAACACGTCCGAGACCGTGGCCTCGACCACGCTGTCGAAAGAGAAAAGAACCTCAAACCCCTTGTCAACATCAAGAACCTTATCAAATCTGAACCCTCGAAATCCATCCCCTTAAACATTATTACACAATCCAAAGACTCCCTTCAAATCCCAATTCGTCCCGTCGAGTTTATCCGAAAATACCCTTCAATTTTTCAAGAGTTTTTCCCAGCTAGCATTAACATACACCCTCATATCAAGTTAACACCAGAAATTCTCAGTCTTGATTCAGATGAAGAGTTGTTTTACCAAAGTGTGAGTTACAAAGAAGATGTTGCTGATAGGATCTTGAAGCTTTTGATGATAGGTAAAATTAATAAAATTCCATTACATGTTATTGATAAGCTTAAATGGGATTTGGGTTTATGTGATAGTTATGCGAAGACTTTAGTACCAGAATATCCTGATTATTTTCAGGTGAATACTAATGAGTTGGTGTTGGAGTTAGTTTGTTGGAGTAATGAACTTGCTGTTTCCTTTATGCAAAATAAAGCAATGAAGAGTGAAAATGATCAGGATTTGTTAGTTAATAAGTTTGCTTTGAAGTATTCGAATGGGTTTGAGGTGGATAAGAAGTACAAGAAATGGATTGATGAGTGGCAGAAGTTGCCTTATATTTCGCCGTATGAGAATGCAATGCATCTTCCTGCAA
The DNA here is from genome assembly GCA_032618575.1 of Nicotiana noctiflora. Classification (NCBI taxonomy): domain Eukaryota; kingdom Viridiplantae; phylum Streptophyta; class Magnoliopsida; order Solanales; family Solanaceae; genus Nicotiana; species Nicotiana noctiflora. The sequence continues at coordinate 14,168 of JASVEL010011201.1, forward strand.
AGAGTGATGAAGCTGATAAGTGGGCAGTGGCAATTTTACATGAAATTCTTAATCTCTGTGTTGGGAAGAAGGCGGAGAGAGATAATCTCCTTTTGATAGGAGAGTGTTTGGGACTTCGTTCTAGGTTTAAGAGGGCGTTAATGTTGCATCCCGGCATATTCTACGTGTCGAGTAAGATTGGCACACATACTGTGGTATTGAAGGAGGGTTATAAAAGGGGAATGTTGATTCAGAGGAGCCCATTGATGGAAATGAGGTATAAGTTTGTTCATCTCATGAACAAGGTGACTGAGGATAAAAAACAAAAAGATATACAGCAAAAAGGTAGTCATGATCAGAATGAAGGTGATGAAAAGGAACCTCACGATGAAGAAGAAGTAGAAGAAGAAGAAGAAGAAGAAGATGATGATGAGGACTCTGATGATGTATATAATGACTACAATGATGATGAAATGGACAATGGGGCTAGAGAAGTGAAGCGTGATCGGAGATTGAACTTGAGGACAAGAGTTGATGATCGGAAGCTCTCAGCAAACTCACCGCGGACGTCAAGAAATCGAAACAACAAAGTTGTGGAAAGAACCTCTAGAAGATCGTCCTGGAGAGCAGAAAATAATGATGATGACACAGACAATGAGGCTAGAGATGTGAAGCCTAGCCGAAGATTAAACTTGAGTACAAGAGTTGGTGATAGGAAGCATTCAGCAACCTCGCCAAGGGCGTCCTCAGGAAGAAATCGAAACAGAGATGCGGAAAGAACATCAAGAAGATCATCTTGGAGAGCAGAAAATAATAGTGAGCAAGATGCTCCAACAAGATATGAGGACAGAAAACTTCCGATAAGATCATCGAGGACTTCGTCTGGAGGAAGTTCCAATAGGGCCGAAGAAAGAACCTCAAGATCTTCTAGGAGGCCGGAAATTAATGATAATCGATATGCTCACCAAAGATCAAATAACAAGTTAGATCTTCATAGAAACCGGGGAAGATCTGAACAAAGGAGGGCTTTCACACCATGAAAAGTTTTTCTCTCTGCGAAGGCAGTGCAGCAATAGGTTTGCTTTTGATTGTTTGAGGTTTGTCAGTTGTCATATATGCTGCTATAAGGCTGTAACAACATATTGCAGAATCTTGCCTATCCAATTTTGATAATTTCAGCTGATTTTCCTGTGTGGTTCTTAATTAAATGATGCATATAGACTTTATTATCATGTATTAGTTGCGATTTAGCATGTAATTTGTGATGTGCCACCTGCTCATTTTGCTTGCTCTGCACCAGCGTATGTGAGTTTCCTGTATCTTTGTTGTGGTTTCTCAAGATTGTCTCTGATAAGCGACATTTTTCTTTTAATGGTAGAACACTAAGGGGTCGTTTGGTACGATGGATAAGCAAAATAATCCCGAGATAAAATTTAGTACCGCCTTATCCCTTATTTGGTTACTAATTCTGGGATAAGTTATCCCAGGATTAAAAATAATACCTGGATAACATATACCTGCCAGAGGGTGGAATAGTAATCCCATGATAAGTTATTTCAGGATAAAGTAGGAAAGTTTACAATCCCAGTATTAATACAACATACCAAACAGTCAATAAGAAATAATACCAGGATAACTAATCCCAACATAACTAATCCCAGCATAACTAATCCCAGCATAACTAGTCTTTAAACCAAGCGACCCCTAAGTGGATTAAGTCTAGACATGTAGCATGATTTGGATGTCTAATATACATTAGACATTTTTTCATCTCTCCAGTAAATCTGGTGGTCTTTCCCCATTAAAGTTACCTCTCTTTTGGAAATGTCCTCACTCTGCTTCTGTGTTATGTAGATGTTGCAGGTCTCAATCTTGCAGATATTACATTTTAACCCCCCAAGATTCTACTCTTGTTACGAAGCTATATAGTAGAAACAAGCAGGAGTTACCTTTTCTCAAATAGAACCAAACAGTGGTCCTTTCTTTTTACTTTCTTGGTGACAAGATCAAAGAATGATAAGGTCTTCTGTCTGAAACATTGCTATGGAAATGATATTGATACAAAACATACAGCTTAACAATTTCTCTTGAACATAGTATGAAGCAAATTTTAGGTCAAGCATAACTCCTAAGTCTTCCTTATTGATAACGCAATAAGCACTGACCTGCCTTCCAAATGCAGTAGAAACGTCCATCAGGTCCTTTCTAACTTATTAGTTACTTTTTTCTGCTTTTGTTAATTCTCTTTGCATCAATAAAAACCAAAGTACTTTTCTATACCTTAAGAAAGAATATTGGTTTTCTTAGCTCAATTGGCATAGGTTGAGGGACTTGTGGCTTAGGTCACAGGTAGGTAGCCCTGTGCCAATTGATCTAACTCCAGTATTTAAGTGGAGGACGGAAAAGGGGCGGGCCATTATCCCCGAGTTTGTTCTAAGGGTTGGCTCTAGACAGATATCGGTCATGAAAAAACAAATATGGTTCTGGCCGTGTCTGTTTTCTCCGTCTCAATTACTTTTTGAAATCATTGTGAAGTATAGATTGTTGTTTTAGAATGTTGAAGCATTTAAGAAAGGACATCAAACAATTATTTGCAGCTGAAAGGTATCATCATGATTCTGGTTTAGGCCAGTCATTTAGATAAAAATTCTAGAAATCCTGACTTGAATGGGTGCACAACTTAGTAAAATGGATTAGTCCTTCGTTGAAAAGGTTCTTGGTAGGAAGAATGAGTGAACAACATTCTTTTACCTCTCTTTTTCTGTTCAAACTTAAAAAAAAAAAAAAAAAAATTAAAGGAAAAAAGAAAAAAGAAAAAAGAATGAGTGACAATGGTGTAAACATCTATTAAAGTAAAATGGAGATAAGTCAACGGTTGAATGACTAGTATGCTCAGTTTGTTCTCATGACAAGTATGCTGTTCGTCTTCCTGTCTGTATGTTACCAGCAGAGTTTCAGGTAAGAAAAATGGGTGTTTAGTCTGTTGACCTTTGTTTAAATATTGAGCAAATATAGAGCAGGTTTGGAGTTGAATTAGAAGAAAAGTATGTAGGAATCCTACAAATGTGGTCTTAATAACTGTTGCCATATTCTTCTTCTTCCAAAAAAAAAGGAAAAGAAAATGTGGTCTTAACACCATCAATGTAAAACTTGCCATATTCTTCATTCATGGTCTTCTGTATGAGGAATTTCATCCTCTCAGTTTGGTTTTTCATTTTCGCGGACCTATTTCCCCCTTGGTTTTATAAATTTCTCTTGCCCGAGTTCCTTCAGTCTATCGAAAGTCCTTTTACAATTTTTTTTTTTGAACAGGTAAGGAATGGATATATTTATAGGAAAAAAAAGGGGAAATCTAGCACTACATTTTACATAGTCAGAACCCTTCTATACGGAAAAACAAAAAGCATTCCTTTGTACATTCCTGTCCCTGTAGTGAGTCGATGAAATCGACCAAGCTATTTTCATCTGACATTGTGAAGGTTACACCAAATAGCCAAAAGCCTTAAGCATCTAAACTTAATCTTCTGTGTAGATTCTGCTTTTCCATTTACAGTTTTATAAGCTTATTGGTGATGATTTTCGTTTTCATGTTTAGGGACTCCCTATTCAACTGATGTGATTGGAATTATTTTCTTGCACTACACTACAAACTCATTACTAGAAGGACTGTTTTATGTTTATACTCCTATGAAATTCTGTTGCTATGATGAACTATTTGGTCCATAATTTTTAGCTTAGGTATAATTCAGTTGATTGCATGACTCAAATTCACATTAAGGCTTAGTCATTACGGAAAAATATTTATGCATTTACATAAACAACAACAACAACAAACCCAGTAGTTTTCCACAAGTGGGTTCTCGGGAGGGTAAGATGTACATAAGAATAAAAAACTATTTTTTGATAATATTTTTGCATTTGCATAAGACTGAAATGAACTGTAACTCCATTATTCTAAGTTTTGGTTCTTTGACCCTTAATCATCTTTATTCTTGCAATGAACCCTCTTAACTTTTGATATTGTAGTAGCTAGCCGCTTTGTCTTGTTCTGTATGAATAATATTGATAAAAACTAGTAGAAAGTATGATTGGCACTTGTTGTTAAGTGGTTAACCATGCTTATATATTTTTGGATGATGGGGGTGGCTTTCATCTCTCTCATTCTCTCCTCTTTAATGAAGGCTTTATCAAGCTATTCTCGATGGGTTACTGCTGACCTAGCTATCACTCTTCTCTGCAAACCTTCTTGTTTTACGCCTGGTGATTTCTTAGATGAACTGTCCAACTGCTCCTAGGCTCAAGCTCCTGTCCACACATAAGGTTTGCACCATTGCCACAAAAACACGGTCGAAAACTCGAAAGAAAGAAATAGTGAGGATTATTGACTTTGTTTTCGCATGGTAATTGTCAGACCAACAATCAAACAAACAAGTAATCTAGTACATTGTGGGAGCAGGTGATGATTGAGTTATGGTAAAGTCTGGACACATCCTTATGAGATGTGCAAGGGAACATTGTATTCTTTGTTCTTAGTGAAAGATCTAGAGGATGTATCTCTTTTCTTTGATGATTTGTACTGGTATCAAATGGTTCTAGTTTGATTTTCATGCGTAGACCAGTCGTTCAGATAACTTGGTTGCAAAAGCATATTCTTAGCTACATAGCACCAGTTTATTGTTTTGGTGATTGAAGAACTGTTATTTACCTTTTGACATGCCTTCTATTTCTCAAACTTTTGTTTGTGGTTTGTACGTTACGGTTCCTCATTTCTGTTAAGTAAATTATCTGAAAATTAAGATGGACTTTTAGTTTATATAGGGATATGTTGTGATTGCTGTGTTTGGAAATGGAGTGTTTGCCATACAACTTTTCTGTGTAATCTCATTAAAATGTATCATATGGTCGTCACTTATCAGTTAAATCAATGTTGGATTTGGATGCATGACCTTTCGCATCCCCTTTCTTGATTGGTTGAGCACAAGATGATATTGAATCTTCGGCATGTAATGTGTGATTCATTTCAGTTATAAAAGGTTTGTGGGCTGGAAAAGTAATATAGTCATGAATTTTAGGTTGTAACTTGATCATGAGCGAATCTGGTGATGTTTTCCTGTTGGAAGGCTGGTGGGCGCCTTGCATGAATTGGAAAAATCATGCTTTGTATCTGAAGTTATTTGCAGAGCCATGAAGCATGGAAAGTGCCGTTTTTCTTCCAGCTGAGAGAAGCTGGATATTATGTTCTTTGTGTTGGTAATTTTGTCAGCAGAAGTTAGTTTTTAGCCATTAGTTACATGTTAAGTTGAAGAATAAACAAGCTGGCAGGTGAAGTTAATTTCATTTATGTGCATATAACTTGGACTAACTTTCTATTTCCTTTTTATTGGCGAATTAGCATTGCAGTCAATAATAACATTGCTATGTTACAAGTTCCTTTTGATGTACTAATCAAATGGGTGTGACGGCTATATCGTGCAAATTCTTCAAAATACGATAAGATAGAAAAAAAAAGGAACTTTTATATGTGTATACTATATAGTAAACCTTATTACCAACCATGTTTAACGTTTGTGTTTATTACATTTAAGTATACCAAGTTTCAATTTATGTACCATAATTCAAATTAAGGCTTTAATTAAGTTATCATTAAATGTAAGAGTGTATTTAGGGACAAAATCTCCCAATTTATTTTGTTACCCGCTTCTCTCTCTTCTAATTTTTAAATTTTTCGTTCCTCACCCCCACCCCCCTCCCTACGATTTTCCCCAGTTCTTTTCTCCCTCACGTTTTTTCTTTTGTTCAGTTCTTTTCCTCTTTTGTTCAGTTTTTTTCCTATTTTTTTGAGGATTCACCCAAGCTTCAATCTGGAAAAAAATTGAAATTATCTCCATCTTCTTCAAAAAAATCAAAAAAGAAACATTCAAAAAAGCTAAAAAATTCAGCCCTCATAATATTTTAGAAAAGGTATTTTTATTTAATTTTTCCGCGTAGTTTCTGGAAACCTTTTAATTTGTCTCAATTTTGAGGTTTAATTGTCGTTATTTTATATTTTTATATGAATCGTTAATATATTTGTAGTTAAATTGTAGTTATATTGTGGTAGATTTGTAGTTGTTTTCAGTGGTTTTGTAGTTAAATTATAGTTATACTGACATTTTTTATTGTAGTTGTTCTCAGTTATTATGTAGTTAAATGTATTTTAATTATAGTTAAATGTAGTTTATTGTACTCAATCCATTATATAGTAATTACCCGCCTTGTAGTTTAATGTAGTATAAATGTAGTAATTTTGTAGATACCCTTAAAAACAATACAACTTTATACAATATTAAAACTGATTTGTAGTTTATTTGTATTTTTTTGTAGGAATTTTATAGATGAATAGAAAATTTTGTAGTCTACATTTTTTTTTTCAACATAGATCGTAGTTTAATTGTAGTATAAATGTAGTAATTTTTTAGATACCCTTAAAAATAATATTGCTTTATACATACTTAAATTAATTAATAGTTTATTTGTAGATAAATGTAGGAATTTTGTATATATTAACATAAAATTAGACTTCCTCTTCTACATTCCTTCTTCCTCTCAAAAAACAAGACCCATTTTTTATAATCAGAATTTTTTCCATTCAATTGTAGCATGATTGGAATTTTTGGACATGATTGAATGGTGTCGCTGAGGTATTGTTCTATATTTTATTATTTTTTTGATTTGTGGATTGAGAAAAAAAAGACGAAGAACAGATTTGATTTCAATTTGTTGAAGTTTTTTTTTGAATTACGAAAAAAATTCGGGAGAGATTAGATAAAGGATTTGCGTTTAAATTTGAACTTAAGGTCACTAAATCAATTAGGATATTCTTTTCCTGATTTTTGGCGCGCCATATTAGGAAGATTTAGCTACTATTAATTACTAATTAATGAATTGTAACGACCCGACCGGTCGTTTTAGAAAATTATGCCCCAATCCCCAATTTAACTGTTCCCCTAAGTTCATTTCTGCTATTGTGGTTTGCCGGGAGAGTCGGTTCTGAAATTTGGAGTATTTTGGGACACTTAGTGCCTAAATGAGAGCTTTAAAGTTAGAAAATGGCCCGTAGCCGGAACAATGTTAAGACGACCTCGGAACGGAAATTCGATGGTTCCATTAGCTCCGTTAGGTGATTTCGGGGTTGGGAGCGTGTTCGAAATGTATTTTGGAGGTCCGTAGCTCAATTAGGCTTGAAATGCCGAAGTTTGAAATTTTGGCGAATCCGAACGTTAGGTGAGATTTTGATCCGGGGGTCGGAATGGAATTCCGACAATTTCTATAGCTTCGTTATGTGATTTTGGATATGTCCGCAAATTTTCAGGTCATTCGGACGTCGTTTGGTCGGGTTTTTGATTGAATGTTAGTTTCGAAAGTTTTGAAGAAACTTAGGCTTGAATCCGTGTGTAATTGGTGATTTTGATGTTTAGGATGGTGTTTTTATGATTGGAACAAGTTCGTATCATATTTTGGAGTATGTTGGTGGTTTTCGTTGGGGTCCCGGGGGCCTCGGGACGATTTCGGATGCCTAACGGGTCATTTTTGGAAGTTTTTGGACTGCTGTTCTGGTATCTGGTATTGTTCTTCGCATTCGCGAAGGTCCTATCGCGTTCGCGAAGAAGAATTTGGCCTCTAAGACTTTGTTCTTCGCGTTCGCGATGAAGGCATCGCGTTCGCGAAGAAGGATTTTCCATCAGAGACTTTGTCCTTCGCGTTCGCGAAGAGTCCCTCGCGTTCGCGAAGAAGGATTTTCTGTCGCACAGGTCCTACTTCGGAAGCTCATATCATTTTATATACAAGGAATTTTGAGGTGATTCAAAAACGAAAGTTGTAGCTCTTTGAATCTAGTTTTCAGAAACATATTATAATAGTAATTTGGAATTGTGTGTAAAAAGTTATGACCATTGCAATAGAGGCTGTCCGAGCAAGTTGGAAAAATATATTTCTGGGAGTTTGTTCTTCGCGAACGCGAGGGAAGGACCGCGAACGCGAAGAACAAATGCCTGGGCAGCAGAATAAAGTTCAAACTTCGTCCCATTTGCCATTTTTGACGATTTGGAGCTCGGGTAAGGCGATTTTTCGGGAGATTTTTGGAGAAATCAAAAGGGTAAGTACTCTTAACTCAATTTTGGTTGTATAGCTCGAATCTATTGCAAGTTTTAGTCTTTAATTTGAGAATTTTTGTTAAAAATGGTAGAAAACCCTCTTGGATAGAATCAAGGATTTGATGGGCCATTTGTGGTCCGATTTGGGTGTTCTTGGTATGGTTAGACTCGTGTTGAGATAAGGAATCCGAAAATGTAACTTTCGTAATTATTCGAGAAGCGTACCGAAAGTCGGGTTTTGGCAACTTTGTGGTTTGGGTGTAATTCGATTGTTTTGATTGGGTAATGCCCAATTGGCCTATTTTGATGTGATTCCATTGATTTTTATCAGATATTACACCTGTGGAGGCCGACATTCGCGGCAAGAGAGTTATTTCTTAGCGGTTTTGTATCGGAATTGAGGTAAGTGGCTTGTCTAACCTCGTGTGGGGGACTTTCACCCCTAGGATATTATTGTGATACTTTAAATGCCTTGTACGCGAGGTGACGGGCGTGTACATGCGCTGGTTGTTGAACACATACTTTACTCAAAATGTTCAATGAGTGATATTCTCTGTTCTTAGTTGTTAAATTCGATATTCCTACCCGGTAGTAGTTAGAAAAGCATGATTAGATAGAATCTAATTGTCTAGTTGCTTAATTGACTTACTTGAGTTTTCTTGGTAATCGCTGGCGCTGTTCATCGGCGAAGTTATCATTAAGCATATTATACTTCTCTCTGTGTATTCCTTTACTTGCCGTGGTTATGGACTACGGGTTCGATTCCCGAGATCCTGAGCTTATTGAAATATGGACTACGGGTTCGATTCCCGAGATCCTAAGATTATTGAAATATGGACTACGGGTTCGATTCCCGAGATCCCGAGCTTATTGAAATATGGACTACGGGTTCGATTCCCGAGATCCTGAGATTATTGAAATATGGACTACGGGTTCGATTCCCGAGATCCTGAGATTTATTGAAATGTGGACTACGGGTTCGATTCCCGAGATCCTGAGTTATTGGAAGGGACTACGGGTTCGATTCCCGAGATCCTGAGTTATTGGTAGGGACTGCGGGTTCGATTCCCGGAGATCTCGAGTTATCGAGATATTTTTTAGACATGGGTTGTGGGTTTTATTCCCGGAGACCAAGAGGTACTGAGAATGAGACTGTGGGTTCAATTCCCACAGGTCCTGGATTTGTTTTATTGAGCTGGTTATTTGTTGTTAGCTTAATTGTAGACAGTTGCAGTAATCATCATAATGTTGTTATTTCGGAAATTATTATCATTTAAACTGTTTATTTTGTTATCATCATTATATTATTGTTTTCTCAGTAGGGCCCTGACCTACCTCGTCACTACTCCATCGAGGTTAGGCTTGGCACTTACCGAGTACCGCCGTGGTGTACTCATGCTACTCTTCTGCACACTTTTGTTGTGCAGATCCAGGTACATCAGAGCAGGCTCGTGCTAGGTGATTTCCGCAGCTTTTCTGGAGACCTCGAGGTATGATCTGCTACGTCCGCCAGATCCGGAGGCTTTCCTTCTATTCTAGTAGTACTAGTTGACATTTTTCTTCATTTCGTTGTTAGATACTCTTTACACATAGAGCCACAGTTGTATTTTCTCTTTTAGTCTGTGTTACCGTGGGGTTTCGGATCTTGGTAGTGTTTTATTCATTGTGTGATGGATGTATGTGCCAAGCGGCACGGATTACATATCTTTTATGCTATTTTTCCGCTGTTTCTTATTTAAGTATTTATAACTTGTATATTCCGCAACGTGTTAGGCTTACCTAGTCCTGGGGACTGGGTGCCATCACGACATGTTCACAATTGGTGAGCTAGGGTCGTGACATGAATGGTATAAAAATTGTAGAAAAATAGTGCACAAGGCGGGTAATTTATCAAATATGTACATTTTTTGTAATAAGGTTTCATATATGGTATAGATAGGAAAAAATCCCCCAAAAAAAAGGGCCCGTATTTGGATATGTGTAAACGTGGACTCTTAAGGGCTGCTATTTAGGAATTAGTCAATGCGTACTGAATTTAAGTTTTTCATTTTAAATTTACAGGACAAAAAATGTCTTGAGTTATCTTGATATTAAAATTTTTAGTTTAAAATTTCAGGATAAAATAAGTACTGATTAATTTTTAAATAACATCTTTGAGAATGATCATCTATGCACTCCCCCCTATAAACATGTACCAGTGTATTCTAGAGTCAATTTAACATTGTAGCATTGTGTCACGTCCTTAGTCGTTAACTAAGTACACGTACGGTACTTGACAACTCGCTCTCGATCTTGCACAACTTACTCACATTCTTGCTATGCCAAGTCAGTCTTACTACACTCAAGATCGCTAAGAGAATATTAGAAAGAACACAAGAGAATTTGTTAAATGAAGCTTTGTATTAGAGATAACTTAAATTGTTTGTTTGATGAACTACAAATGAATGGTCCCCTTTATATACTTGTCCTAGGGGCTAGTATGTAAATATTGATTGTTACATATAATATTTACTCCCTCCGGTCCACAGTAACTGTCCAATTTACTTTTAGCACGTCCATTAGGAAAATACTAAATCCTATACAAAACTACCTAGTATGACTAAACTATCCTTATTTAGTAAGTTAATATGACGAGAGAGAATTTTTTTAGGGATATGCACATAAGGGTAAAAGAGTAAAAATAAATTGATTTTTTTTTTTGATTACCTAACCAGACATTTATTTTGGACCAAAATCAAAAAGTAAATTGGATGGACCGGAGGGAGTACAAGATAAGGTCTTTCTTTAGAACTCTATATAAAATTAGAAGATTCCAATGATTTTCCTAACAAAAACCTAGGGATCTAGGGTTTTCTTAAAGAAATGTCCATATTTCCCTAATATCTTCTAATAAATGCTAGCATTACTCTTAAGTGAGTTTCCATATTATTAATATATGAAAAATGGCGTTTATGTGACACGATAACATGACGGGTCTATCACATCACAGTTGGCTAAAACCTGTAATATATATATGGTGGTACATCCAACACAGAAATACTGATGCGTGCCCGGCGTGTGCCAGAAACAATTTGCACATGTAACAGTAACACACAAAAACACAAGTTATTTTGCATAAGCTGTTAAAAAGGAATGAGAATGATTGCAAGTATATTTTATATATATAAAGTATATTATATATATATATATATATATATATATAGAGCATATGTCATTTTTTGAATAGCATTAATTCTGCTAAGCCGTAAAGTAGAAGCATGTAATCTTTATAGTCTATATATATATTCAAAGAAATTCCATTGTCATTGGTGAATATAGAATTTCTTCTTTTACTGGAGTTCTCCTCATTACTCACTAAAGATAGTAAGTGGAACTAAAACTGATCTAAACCAGGAGAAAGCAATTAAAAGAGAATTTAGTGCTGCTAAGTGCTAAGTAAAAAAGAAGGAACAAAATTATAATGCTCTATTTGTTTGCATCTGTGGAGCTTCTTCAGCCATACACCTTAAAAGACAAGACAAGACAACCTAATCGTCTCTCTGATACGTTTGACTTTGAGAAATTTTATTTGTGTCTCGCACAACTGACATTAGTTATATGAGGTTTATTTTTATCTTATAAATTTGTGAATCCCAATCTTATACTTTTTGATCCACGAAAATCTGAATTCACAAAACTGTGAGACAAAAATATTATCTCCTACAACTAGTGTCAGTTGTATGAGACATAAAATAAAAACTTTCATTTGATTAGGACGATGTCTTTCGAAACTTGTAGTATAAAACAAATCTTAAACACGCATATGCGTGAATGTACATGAGTTGAACTGGTTTGTTTTTTAGCAAAATCAAACCAAATTAACCATGTCGATTGTTCGATTTTATCGGATCTTTTGTAGTCGCATGAATATTATTTTAATCATACTTTGTTAGAGTTAAAGACAAAGTTTTAATAAGTTAATTTATGTTTAGTAAGAATTGAACAAACTGTGAAATGTCAATATATGATCTATTTATAAAATAATCTTATGAGAGATCTTTTTGGATAACACATGATAGTAATTATTTTTAGCCTAAAAATAAATTTTCAATGATGTACACTTTCAAGCTCTACCGAATTTTAATAATTAAACACAAAAATTAACATGAAACCGAAATAATGACATGCTTTATTTAATTAATGATAATCAATAAAATATTATTTCAAATTCGAAAAAAATATAAGAAAGTAATAGATCTTGACATATAAATATGAAAGAGATGTACTTTAATAACTCTTGATAAAAAAGTGATGATAATCATAGAATTAAAGATTATTTAAAGTAAATAAAAATGAATGCACTTCATAGTTATATCAAGTATGTACATCCCACGAGGATCATTGATGTTTTTAAATAGTTATCTAAATAAAATCCTATATATATTTAAAAAAAATATATTAAAGTTATAAATTTGTATGCCGGGTTGGTTCGTGTTTTCTTACTTATTACTGAACCAAACCAAATCAAACCTAGTTAATTCTTTTTGTCGACTTTGTTTTAGTTTTTCGGTTTGATGAGATTTTTAAGTTAGCTAGGTTTCAACACCGTCTATAGTGCGCCACATAAGTTTAGGACAAAAAGGAGAGTATTATTTTAATGTTTGATAAATTTAGGGTGGATTAGCTTACATGCATTAATAAAAAGTATCTCAATATAAAATATCGTATAATCAACACACTGTTTGGTTACGTACAAGAAATTCGATGTCTGGTTTGTTTCATCAAAATTCCACAATGCATTTGTTAATTATTTCATGCAAAATAGATATGTGGAATATAAGCCCCAGGTCTTTTTCCTTGCAACTTTCTTATATGAAAAATAAGAAGTTTAGTCCGTTAATTATATGTAACTGCTGGACAATTTGACTCATGCTAACATGTTACATGTGGGCATAGTGGCACTAAACGTAACAGGTCCTCTCTAGCCGTTATATTTCGTATTGGAGGGTTTATATAGTGGAATAAATTAAATTGAGACCGATTTTTATTTTTTTCCCAAAATAAAGACTTCATATTACTGTATCAACGAACAACAAAGTTCAAAAGTACTTTCTGCATACTGGACAATTCAAGTTGGGAAAAACTTTTTCCAGGAGATGTTCTTCGACAAAGAAATAGAAAATTTAGCTAAACTATGAGCTACTTTGTTTAACTTCCTTCAAATATAAAGAAATTCGACGTGATGAAACATGTTTGATAGCTTCCAAATATCTTCACACAACACTTCTATCTCCCATGAAGTAGCCACATGTTTTTGGATTATATCAACAACATTCTTAGCATAAAATAAAATAGAACATTAATATTTATCTGCATCATATGTTTCCATTAAAGGTGAAAATATGTATTAATTAATTATGATTAAAATGTTATATAATATTTTTGATATAAAAGGGTTGGATTGTAATTCGACACTTCTTCTTTCGATGTGAAAACACACAAGAGTTTAGTAAATCTGTAATCTGTTATAAGTAAGTTCTTAGAGCCAGAAACTGAATTTAAGCTTTTAAATCGATCCTTGTGGAATACCATTACTGATCATATTTTATCACCAAAGGCGGACCCAAGATTTAAAGGTAGCGGGTGCACTGTAACAGTACCTTAACAATATTTATAGGCAGTAGGGTCACGACGGAAATAATTACTCGATAGATTTAGGTAGACTAATAACTAGTGGTTGCATATGAGTTTAAAAATTAAGGAAGAAATTTTTTTGTGTGGAGAGAGATAATTGTAGAAGAAGCTTTTGATGTAAGGATTTAACTAAAAGTAAAAGGGGTGAGTCCATTGAAAAAAACTAAATCAAATAAACTATAGTAGGGGCGTTGAAATTACCAAATGAGACCCAATCAAAAATATTAGTTTTATTGTTGAACCTGAAATTCAAACTTGGGTCTTGAAGAAGCCAACTACTCCACAAGCCAACTCTTCTACCCAATCTATGTGATTGAGGGTGCATCATAGTATATTTATAGGGATCCTTCTTGTATTAACTTACATATATAAAATATATATACAATATTTTTACCGAGGCCAACGGGTGCCCGTGCCCCCAAACCCAAGTGTAGGTCCGCCCCTGTTTATCACGACTATAGTTTTTGAACTTAGTGTAGTTTATATATAACAAAACTGTTAAAATTATATACTTGAGGGCATGGTGAATTGCATATTTCAAAATCTGGCAAAAAGAAAAACAGCATATTTTAGCAAACTGTACTAAAGCATGAAAGATTTTGCTTTAAATTAAATACACGTATGTTTCAAGTTCAAACATGATTAAAATTCATTTGTGCTTGTACATGACAACAGTCAATGATTGCTAGGGTTTCCCTTTAAAGCATCCAAGTATAGTACCAAAAAGATGACTAAAGTTGTAATTCTCATTTTATAATCATTTGCTTTCCCATGCATGGAATTTATTCGTTTACTGTTATTTGGAATCTCATTCCCTCATAAATCTTTGTTGAACGTAGGTTACTGCATTTACTGTAATCTTTATTGCCATGAACAGATCAAAGTTGAAAACTTGAAATCAACACTTTGTACTATTGCTCATGGTGGATATATACTCCTATAGCATTTTTTTTTTAATTTTTAAATTTCTCCCTTTCATTTTTTCAATGATTTCTTTTGGGGGGATTGGTCTTCACTCTTTGCTTTATTTAGTGTGCTAAAATTCCTTGATGAACGGTTGTAATTGACCGGAGGATTATTCACAGGATATATACTGCAAAACATGTATGAGCCCCATCTAGTGAAATAGAATTTGCATCATCGATGTTTTTTTCCGATCTTTATGCATTTACCGCTCCACCAAAAATTGCCTCTACTCCGCCCAGTGGCGAAGCCACATGCTTACAAGGGTGGTCAATTGACCACAATTCATCGAAAAATTACATTGTGTATATAAATAAAATATTATATAACTCGTATTGAATACCCTTTATCAAAACTTTTTTTTATTTCTTTCACATTTGAATACCCTTAAGTAAATTCCTAGTTTCGCCACTGTATTCACCTTAGTTAACTTCTCTGAGTATGCATTTTGTTTCTCGCACATCTAGTTCAATATATAACATTGGTGAAAAAGAGCTAATTCAACTAATATGATTGAAATGCCTTGAAACAAGAAGCTATGCTAGGAAAGTAGTCAACAAAAATAGGTAAATTGTGAATTTCCAATTTATATGTTAAGACTCATATATTGGTAAAGCTAAATTATTCTCGAACATTTGGGCTCTTAATAACACGACTAGTACCCTTTTGAGGTAATAAATACTACGCTATATTCTTTAAAATATTCAATTTACAGCATTATAAGCGCTTTTACCTGCTCCTCTTTCATTGCTGATGAAGTTATTCCCGTGCAATTACTACAGCAAATTGTCCCCGCCACAATCTTTCCTCGAATAAATTCTAAATCAGAAATTAAAGTGGCCAGGCGATACGAGGCCGTGCTTAAGTTAACGAATGCTGAGTTAGTGCTCTACGGCTAACAATCAATACAACGATGGAAACATGCAATAAATGTGATAAATTAATGACATTAAATATAATAAGAATGAATTTGTCACCCAAAGGTTAGATGAGATGGATGATTCCTTCCTGTGACTACAACACGTGATAACAGACAAGTGAAGTGGATTATGTGTTCTTGAATTTTGTGAGTTAAAGAGGAATGTTATGTGATGGAACCAAACAAGAGAGACAAAACCCAACTTTTTGCATATTTCTGATACTCAACTCTTTACAAGATGTTCTTTTACAAAGGTTCCAAATCCCTTTTTGTTTTCTCTCTCTTCCTATTTAGAAGAGATATTCCTGAAAAACCCTAGAAAAGTACAATATGGGAGAATATTCGACAGAATAATCCTACACAGTCATAGGAATATTCTAATAATTGTGGCCATTGCTTTGTACTCCACCTCGGCACTGGTCCGCTCCTTTGAGCGACTCCTCCCCACTAGGTCATACTTGATTTCGACCTCGACCTCAGCTCATCCATTGGTATTCTACGCTAGATTTAATTTTGACCCATACAAAAAGTAGTCAACAAATAATGGTAAATTGTAACGTTCCAATTTATATGTTATGACTCATATATTGGTAAGTTAAACTATTCTCGAACATTTGGGCTGTTAATAACACGACTAGTACCATTTTGAGGTAATAAATACTACGATATATATTCTTGAAAATATTCAATTTACCGCACTTTAAGCGCTTTAACCTGCTCCTCTTTCATTGTTCATGAAGTTATTCCCATGCAAAAGCAAAACGTCCCCGCCACAATCTTTCCTCGAATAATCTTTTTCATATTTCAAAGTCATTGAAATTCCTTCGTAAATAAAGGAATCTTGACGCAACAATAAAAATTATCATTATATGATCACAAAATTACAAGTTCAAGTAAAAAATATATAAAAGGTAAAATTGTGTATATATAAGACATGGATTCAAATATCAACGAATTAAGAAAAATAAATAATAGGTAACTTCTTTTTATCTACGTAAATTTTGATGGATAATATTTACTCCCTCCGTTTCATATTAAATTAGATACTTTTCTTTTTTGTCTGTTCCAAAACAAATTACATATTTCTAAATTTGAAAATAATTCAAATTTAAACTCTTTTATTTTATCAATTTACCCCTAATGAGAAACTTTTATAGCCATACAAATGTCATGTCCCACAAACTTTTTACCCCTTAAATTTTTAAGACCACAAATTTTAAAAATAATTTTTTTATTCTTAAACTCCGTGCTAAGTCAAACTAAATCTTAAAATTTTATATGACACAGGAGAGTATATATATATTTATATGTTGTAGTTGAAAATCGCAAATATTGATTAAAATAATTATGATGGATATAGACCGTCTTGAACTTGCTAGAGCATTATCCAAAGGGCCTTTTGAGAGAAACTTTTTGAGGACATATATTGAGTTGTCTTTTCATATTTTGTGAATGTGCCCACACATGATAAACACTAAATCTTGTAAACTTTCCCCATCCACTACTTCGTCCTGAAAATGCCACCTGCTTAGGATCCCACTTCTCATTCTCTCACACACAAATACTGAAACATACAAATAGAAAGAGATAAAAGACTTGGATAAGCACGCTCAGCAATATCCTTGCCCTTGCATCTTGTTTTTATTCGGTAGTCGATATCTGTATTGAAATTCTAACTAATTTAAATTCATGTTGTGTAACAATATTAGGAGAAATTACTTTTTAATAAAACGTTTTCTTGTTGCAAAATTGAGACCTCTAGCTAAGATGAATGGATCGTATTCGTGTTACTATAATCCTTAGCAATCGATAACATCGGTAAGGAAACAAAAATATATTTACTTTATTACTCCCTCTGCTCCCTTATTATTGACTATAATGAACTTTGCACTCCCTAAAAAAATAAGTAATTAATAAAATACATATTGTACTGTAATACCTATGATAATTGATAGCATTTAAAAAAACGTATTGAGGAATACGTAGTAAATAATAAGAATAAAACGTAAAAAGAAGTTTGATGTTCTCTTGGTTTACTAAAATGAATAATTAAAAGTGGACAAGTGAGGCTTACTCAGTTGGTAAGCACCTCCACCTACGACCGTTAGGTCCTGGGTTCGAGTCACCGTGGAGGGGAAGTGTGGAAATACTATAGATCCTCCTAATTTGGGAGGGATTAAAAAAAAAAAAAGTGAAAAAATATTTTCTATTGTAATAGACAAGTAAAAATGAATGAAATGAGTATTTAGCTGAATATGGCAGAATCATTCGTGGAATGAGAGAGAAAAAAATCTCGCACTTGAAAAAAAGTATAATTATAATTTCAATTTTGTTCACTTTAGGAGTGTGTTTGGTATGAAGGAAAACATTTTCTGGAAAATGTTTTTCAATTTTTTCATGTTTGGTTGGCTTAAATGTTTTGGAAAACATTTTCCTTATCAATTCATTTTCCTTCAATTGGAGGAAAATGTTTTCCTTATCAAAAGAAGGGAAAACATTTTCCAAAGCTCCTTCTCAACCATTCTCACCCTCACCAACCCACCCCACCCCTCTCCAAAAAACAATTTTTTTTTTTTAGAAAAATTTCATTTTTTCCGTTACCATCCACCCTACTACCCCTCCACCCCACCCCGCAAAAAAATTTCTTTTACCTTAATTTTTTTTTCTATAATTTTAAATTTCTATTTTCTTATTTTTTTGCACCACCCACCCCCACTCCCTACCCCCTCACCCCCACCCCCACCCTCCCCCCACACCCCCCCCACAAAAAAAATTACTTTTTTTTTGTAATTTAAATTTTTATTTTTTTCGATTTACTGCCACCCCCCCCCCCCCCCCCCCCCCCCCCCCCCCCAGCCCCCCCCCCCCCCGAAAAAAAATTTAAAATATATTTTTCAGTTTTTAATTTTATTATTTATCATTTAAAGACTCAATATTTTACAAGTTCCAAAATTATGAGTTCGAAAGTTTACGGGTTTAGAAATTATAAATTTACCGATTCGGAAATACGCGATTTTTGCGTTAAAAAGTAAAGCATCACATTAGTTCCTTTAGATTGTGTCAATTTTTAGAGACTTCGGGAAGGGGAGGGGTGGGGGAGGGGGAGGGGGAGGGGTAGGAGAGTTGCAAAAAAAAAATTCTAAAAAAACTATTTTTTACTCTCTAACCAAACATAGAAAATATTTTTCCGGAAAACGTTTTCCACTTACCAACCAAACAAGAGAAAATAAGTGATAAATTAATCATTTTCCATGAAAACATTTTCTAGGAAAACATTTTCCATGGAAAACATTTTCCTTCATACCAAACACACCCTAGA
>JASVEL010011202.1:0-61319 GCA_032618575.1 Nicotiana noctiflora
ACATACTGGGTAGTTGTTGTTGTTGTTGTCTAGTATAAAAAAACTAATAGAAATTTCAACACATTTTATATGACTCGGTGTACTACATTCAGAGAGCTATGGCCCCAAGGACTTGGCACTCCTTATAAGGATAGAAATTCAATAATGACACGAATAAGAATTTCACATTTCTTTAGACAAAGGGTAATGTAAAAGGACCAATTTCAGAGTTCAGACACTCGCTTTAGCTACGAGCAAAATTTTGTTAACTTCTTGCCAACTCAACCACAGGCTAGAGCATCCTCCTATTGAATTCGCCGCTAGGCGTAATTGCAAATTAGTGATCATCAATTCACTTGAATTTCAAAACAATAAAAGATTCAACATAAACACGGGAAACATTATCTCATTTCCATCCAACAGAAAAGACCAAAGTATATTGGCTATATTATTGAAAGTTAAAATGTCCCAAATTCAACCTCCAGCAGATAAGCCTATATAGTGTCAAGGCAGTACAAAATTCACTCAAAAGAAGAAAACAATCCCTGGGATTCAACCTTATTTTCAATCTTCCGGAGTGTCTGAGCGGATGGCTGTGAAGAAGACAGGCAAAAACATTTATCAGTAAGCAAACTACTAGTATTTCTCAAGCTAGTAAGACAAGTAAAGCAAATAACAAATGCATGGACTAGCCAAATCTATCCTCCACACCCCTCAACCCACCAAAATAAAAAATATCTGAAACACCAAAAGGAACACACAGCAATCATGAAGAAAGATGAACTTAATCCTGCATGTAAATACGCTAATTAAGTAGCACATTGAACATATGACACAAGTGCACGACTTTTGTCTTCTACCTTATTGTACCAATCATTAAGTGGTGGCTTGCTTATTTTATACATCCTAGGCACCACAGCAACACGTGAACAACCATTCTAATAAGACTACTCTTTTTAGTTTTTCCGAAGAAAGCCACACAACATGCTGAATTCCTAAATTTTCATAAATTCAACCATTTATTGATTCAGCATGTAGAACCAGAGCGCATACATGCATGTCTGTAACATATCTGTGTATTACAGTCACACGTTAATATAATTAAGAGAGTCTCACCATTCTGATCCTCCACTTCCTCCTCTATCCAGTTCTTTTTACTCAAGATGTACATCTCAGTTTTAAAAACAAATGAGGCATCGCACTGGGTCCATGGTAAACATGATAAATATTATTATCGAACTTCTAATACCCCAAAATATCACCAAAGCACCATCTCTACAGCCCGTCCCTTTATCATATGTCCCCTGACTTTATACTCAACCGAAGACTGGAAAATAACAATAAGTAATAGTTTTTCGAAGTAACATATTAACATGGAAAACTAAACACATTATATACTTTTCATAATGGGCCAAGACAAGAACTGGAGTGTATAAGGACAGACAAGGTTATGTTTGAACACTTGGTTAATCCTCTATCAGCAAAAAACAGTTAAATGAAGAAAATTTTAATGCCTATAAGGGAAACCAAATCCAGCACATTCCTGGAAATCTAAAACCTGGAGTAACATGATATATGTTCTGATGTCTGATGGTCGAATGTGGGAGACAGAATGATAGTATTTTTCTAGTTAAATGATCAGCTATAACTAGAGCAGGTAAGATGTGTCACTGCACTGGAATTAATTTGTGCTGCGTAGACAACGGCAGGAATGGAACATGTCTTGAGGACATATAATAGTCAAATCCATTATAAGCTAAAGTGCTAAACAACAAAGAGCTAAGAAAGTAAGAAACCAAAAACACATCAACTAAATTAGACGACAGTGGCAAGAAAGGATCATGTCTCACATACAATCCCCCCCCCACCCCACCCCAGTTAGAATGATAGTTCATGCCCGTTGAGCAGTACCAAATTAATTAGAATAATTTATGGTTGGCTTGGTTGGATAAGAAAATGAAGTATTTAACACCATTTAGAAAAAAACCCATTTGGATTGGTAAAGCATCTGTGATTGCTATTTATAAGTTCACAAAGAGGAGAAACCAAATAGTTAAATTAGAAAACAATGGCAAGAAAGGACATATGTTAGGACAAATAATACTCAAGTCCAGCATAAGCTAAACGACCAAGAGGGAAGAACCAAAAATCAAAAAACTAAATCAGTTGGCTCTGAGATCACTGATTAATAGAGCTCAATGTAAACTTAACAACACTCAAAATCCTTGTCAAAATCCACCTCCCTCTTATATAAGTTAGTGGCGGAAAAATCTATTACCACATAAATTAACGCCCTCAGCCTAGCTATAAGATTTGATCTGTAAAACCATGTCTTAAACTGATTTTAAGAACTGAAATAATGAATGAGAAAACCGAATGTTCTTTAATTTTCATCTTCCCTGAAGACTGAACAACAACAACAACAACAACTTCCCTGAAGACTGAACCTGTGGAAAATGAAACCTCAAAGCAAACAGCTACTTATGATACCTCAAAATAACAAATTTTCCAGAATTCATACAGAAGACACTAAACTAAATACACGTCCATCCCTGATAAGCGAATTTGAAACGAAAATGAAACGAAAAGTGTGAAAGCAATCAAATCAGTGTTAAGGAGACCAAAATATCACAAAAACAAAAAAGAGAGGAAGCGGATTGCTTACTGGGTTTCTGAGGCTTGCCATCGACCCATTTGGAGATGGAGTAGTGGACCTTTTCCCGATTCAAGGCTTCGGTCTTGTAGGGTTCCTTAAGGCAGTTCCTGACCAGGTTGGCACACAGATTCGAGTATGTTATGTATGTCATCCCCGCCGCTCTCCAAAAGGGTGCCGCTGCATTCGACGCCATTTCTCCTCCTTCACTTTCTTCGATTGACCAGAACGGATTACTGCGCTCGTTTGGAACGGGGCTCCGTTATTATACCGGGGTAATGTTTCTATTACTATAATACCCTTGAAATGTCCCTGAAATTGAGGGTAATTTCGTCAATTACCGACATGCCACTTGCTTCCTTCAGAGTAAATGGATCTCGCTCGCCCTCTGATTTCTATATTGATTGGAGGATTAAACAAGAACTTCCTTCTATGACGAAGCATAAGATAAACGAGGCCTTTCGTCAGTGTTTTACTTATTCCCATAATGTGTAGAACAGTCGAAATAGGAAAACCTTAATTCTTCAGGTATTTTATTTTAATGTTTGACAGAAATTTGTGGTTCTTCAGGTAAATTAAAAAGCTTTTTTAATGGCCTCTTTTTTATTCCCTCTCTTTTTTTGGCAGAATGAAGAAAAGGTAATTTGGGGTTCTAGTTCAGTTTATTGAGATGCTTATGAAAATCAAGGTGAATATCTAGAATCAGGGAAAATATGGAAAGGTATTTAACTGGTTCCCACTAATATTTAAACTAGTATGGTTATTTATTTATTTATTTATATATTTTGATAGGTGTTCTTTTGTTAAAGTAATTATAGACTTGATTACATTACTCCTTTTGGATTTTGGTAATCTCTTGCATTGCTTCAGCACGTGTTAACTGCATAGCTTTAGCTTGTTCAAAATTTGACTGTATCTGAGAATTTAGTTCTGTTCTCATTGTCGCCTATATCTCGTGTATTAGAATTGTTGGCACTTGATGAATGCCTGCCTTTCGAGGTACCCTTAATGTGTCAACAATGTAGGTTTATACCTTCTCAAGATGTCACTATAGTCCTTGATTAGATGCCTCTTTCTTGTTTTATTTTGTTTCGGTAGTGGTTTGGGGATAGAGGGCGAAGGATACCTTGCTTTGGGTACCACTATATTGGTCAAGCCTGATCAATTGAACACTTAAGTTTGGATTGCGCTTTATTAATGTCTATAAGTAGGATTCTATCTGTAAAAAGAAAATAGTCAACGATTTTCCAATCTGGGGCTTATTTCAATTCCGTGCTTACTTGGGAGAACCAATAGATGGAAAACAAATAGGCTGCATTTATTACTTTTTCAGCCTGTAATCTAGTCACTGGATTGCTTTATTGATAACTAAGTAACTGGCTTGGTTAGAAACCCCTAAAGCCTACAAATATTTTCACCTTGGTTGTGTCATCTCAAAACAGAAGATTCAACATAGAACAGCAGTTTCAACTCTTGAGTGGTGAAGAAAAAACATTAAAATGGGAGAGAACATGGGCAAGGATTCTATTGGTAAGGGGATGGACCAGACATGTGTGCTTGCCCTCGAAGCACCCTCACTTTGTGGTAGTTCGGCTAGACCTCGACGACCCAGAAAGATGAAAGCTCACACTGATGGTACTGGCTATCCAATTTTTGTTTGGTTGTATAATTGTTGATTTTTTTTAGTTTTGTTCATATGTCCCGTGTCTTCAAAACCTCTAGATTTTGCAGCATCTCTACCAAGGAAAGAAAAGGATTATGGAAAATGGTGTGTTTCTTTCTCTCTCCCACTCAAAAGGAGGAGTGGGGTTTTGTATCTTTCTCCCATCCCTTTTATCAGTCAAAAAGGGAAAAGGAAGAAAATCTGGACACCATCCCCCTGGTGAAAAAAAAAAAAAAGAAAAAAAAAGTTGGAAAGCAAGTTGAATGTACAAATTCTATTGTTATTGGTTGCACAACCTATGCTCTTTTAAAATTTCTATTGCTCAAAGTATTTTTCATGAGGTCAGGTTGAATGTGTCTGCGCAGAAAGAATAAAGAGGAATGCGTGTTATGTGTCTCAAAGCTCTCTAACTTATAATCCCCATTTGCTTTGCGATCTAATGCTGTTAATTTTGGTGGGGGACTAATGCTTTTGTGCTGCCCAGATCATATGGTTCTATAGATATATGCTTTTTCTAGAACTGTTTGCATATTTTACATTGATGCTCCGTGACATGTATTTCATATTCAATGCTTCTGTCAGTTGAATATTTATGCTGTGCCTGTAGCAGAACATTCATGTAATACTCCATATATAAATTCTGAAACTAAACACTCTTATTACATTATTCTTGCAGAACCGAAGCATGAAGGGTTACTTGCGGATTCCTTGATTATCAATCTAGGAGAGGTCTCATTTTTGTACTTCTCCGGTGTTCATATTCTTTTGGACATGAAAAACTTTCTTGTTCTTTTTTTTTTTTTTTTTGATTTTGCACTTGTTATGTGTGCTATTTTCTTCTCTAACATTGGTGTATTTCTTGCCTAGTCTATTTGTGAAAGAAAAGTATATCTCTTACCTTTGTCATCTAGTATGCTTTTGTTCTGGTGCAATCCGTAATTATCTGGTTGTCCTTTTCATGTAATATGTTTCCGATCCTTGATTTGGTTGCTTCATCATCTTCATAATGACAATATGGCATTGCTTTGTGGATGGAGACTTTGACTTTTAGCATGGTAAATTGAACCAAGGAGCTGAATTTTAATAACTGTAAATGGACAATGGATGGAGATTAAGGCCATAAGTTTTATGCTCATTCTTAAAAATGGATAAGTTTTATGCTCACTATCTTCTAAGAAGGTGACTTTTTATTTTCGTTCGCTCAAATCATTCTTTGCTGCTGATGGTTTCTTGTCACCGCCAAACCTAAAAGCATAGAGCTGAACCTTCCACAAAGTTCTCATTCGGTTTATAAAACCTTCATTTCCTAACCAAACCACTAAACACTGTTCATAGCACAGTTAAAGTTTAGGAAGCTTTCTAGAATCTCAACTGTTGATCAAACCTTTCAGCTAAAGATCCGTCCATGGTCTATCCTAGAAACTTGGGCTTAAACTGCATGTGTCCTTTTCATATGACTCTTTGTGTTTCCGACAACATTTTCAAGCAGGCTAAAGTACTTTCAATCCTTGAAACCAATATTTTCCTAAAATAACAGTGGCATCCGGGCCAATGTACGTGCCCTCAACTATTTCCACTGAGTACTTGCTCCCTTCCACTAATATAGGTACCGTATAACTTTGCCCCCATTGACTTGGTGGATATGAATAAATCACTTAGCTTTTTATTTCTGTTGGGATTCAAACCCTGGTCTCCCGTGGTCTTCATTCCAACACCCTTGGACTACTCCCAGAAACACAATTTCACTGCTGATATCTTGACTGCTTACCTATTGTATGACTTTCCATTAGCAAGTCTAACTGTTTTGTCTCTGGCCATGATAGAGGTGTCACTTTTCGACGTTTTCTGTAGATTTAGTGCATAACCATACTCAAAATTAGGAGACTATAATTCTCTTTGGAGCTTCTTACCTCGTAAGGCAACTTGCTAAATAATAGAAGAAGGAATATTTTTGTTTTGATAGATTAGTGGCAAGAATTCTTCCAGAGGTAATATTTCACTATTTGTTGAAAAATCATTTTCTGCCTAGGTGCTGAGTAATAATGTCAGAAGCTCGCTGGAAGGAAGATGCAATGCTTATTAAGCATCTGAATTTACAAAAAAGGAAGAAAAGAAAAGAAGTAAATAAATATAAAGTTTACAGCAATTACTCTACTACCTGAAAAAATTAAGTCTTACCAAAACCCTACATCATCCGTGTCTTTGACATTTTACTATTGCAATTCTCTACTTCATTATCCTCCAGTCGCTACATGTACCTTATGTAAGTAATTTTTAACGCTTAATATTATAATATTAAAAGAAGAATTGATTAAGTTCTCATTCGTAAACAGAAGGCACCCAATGTTTGAAGATTACATTACTGGCTTGACCATTATATATTGCTGTATCTTTTATGCAGTTGGAAAGGCCTCTTTTGGCATACTAGCTTAGTGTTATCTAATACGTGGATCATTATGATCTGGAAAAAATGAAAATTGGATACGTTACCTATGTGTAGTACTGTTGGTGTAGGTTATAGTAGGTAGTTGGGTATATTGAATCAATCACGTATGCCTCAATCCTAAACAAGTTGAGGTCAGATACTTATATCTTCATATCATCGAGAAAATCAGGTCATATGGAACAAAAACTGCTATTCGTGAAGCATATCTCTAGGGTTTTAAATATGCTTGCAGAAAACCCGACATGCACTTTTTTTCCCTGAAAACTAAGAGTGAAAGTCGTTAGGGTAATAAATTTGTTACATAAGCTTTAATTTCTAAATTTTGGATCAGCGATGTGGTTGATATATTCTATAGTAATAACAAAGGATGTGGGTTTTCTACCTTATTTTATAAGCCTAGAGGCCTAAAGGATAATTGCAGTGGCCTTCCAGATGGCTGTAAACGAAATATATAGACAAGAATATGAACTTAAAAAGAATAGGAACGTGGTTTGATGTATTATGTCTTGTTTTACAACTGCTCTATGGGTAGTAGCAATCAGTGAAGACCAGTTAGATTGCGGACCTTCTGTTAATCTTCCCAATGGTTGTCATGTTCATTAGTTTATTACTACTTCAGATTTGTTTGATAATGAATTGGAAATGTACTTCTTTCATGTTCTCCATTTTCTTTTGACTAAGCAATGAGGTTTTTTACAAAAGTAGGAGCCGTATATAGTGGGTGATAGAAGTGCACTCAAAGAACTCCGTTTACGTTTCAGGATGTTGCAGAAAAAGTTGTGTCTTATTTTCGGAACAGCACCAATAATTCTGTTAGTTCCCATGGTCGCACACAGACGGGCATTATCTTGTCAGCTACTGGTTCAGTTTTGGACCCGATAATGGATGCAGAAAATTCATCAGCTTCAGATAAGGTACCTGATTATCTTATTCGCATTATTTCTGTTTTTCTCCTTTAATAGATAGTGCTCATAATGTGCTCTCTAGACATGCAAAGGAGATTTCTTATGTCATGTGTGTATGAATTCTTACTGGTAAGAGGAATCTCATTAGGTTTAGAAGCTACGTTAAATGCTAGAGCCTAATAAGGTGTGACTTCGAAAGAATGTATTTAACTTAAATGATTTCCTCGGTATTTAGAAGGCAAATCTAGATTTAATACAGCTTAAGAAGGCTAAGCTAAACTAAGCCCGCCAGGCTTCTTTTATTTATGTTAGCTGAGTTCAAATGTGAGTCGAGATGTATGGTGTTTGAACTTTTGACTTATGGGCAAGTCACGAAATGGATACACCAATCTGGGGTCTAAAGTGGTGAGTTTGCTCCACTAACGTTAAAATGGATTAGTGTTTCTTTAATACAAGGCAGAGAAAGAATAATGAACAGAAGCTTGTCAATGGAGCCACTCCCGTTCAATGAGTTACATGTGTACATATATGCTCTCGAGTTGGTTTGGAGACTGAGATGGTGCCTATTCTGTTCCTTGTCTTTTTCTTTGTCGGGTGGGACCAGGAAGGAAGTCGAAACAAAGATTTGAAGTGTGTTTGACATTTATTGACGTTTCTGGTCTTTGATCCTCTTGTTGTTAAATTGGAATAAACGTTGTTGATGGTAATCTCAAAAAGGGAATTTCGTTTTCTTCAGTGAGATAAGTGGGAATCCATTCATTGCACTCGACGAATGTGCATGGTTGGTCTAAAGATACTGAACATATTAGACACCACAATAATTAGCATTCATTAAGCTAATAAGATAAATTCAATATACTTTAAACTAGTTAGGATCCCGTAACTAAGGAAGTCTTAACGACTCAGTTTCATAAGATACTTAAACTACAATGTTATGACACTCTTATTATGGATACTATAATTAGCATTCATTAGACTCTACGAGTATGCATGGTTGGTCAAAAGGGTTTAAACACATTACTGCCACAATAATTAGCATTGGATAAGTTAATAAAATAAATTTAATATGTTGCAAACTAGTTAAGATGACGTAGCTAAGGACTTATTAACTATTAGTTTCATAAATTAGATATACTAGAGTATTGTGATAACTCAAAAAAAAAAAAAAAAGATGTTCAATATGGATAAAAATATTTGTAAAAATAGTAGTAAATACTCTCTTTGCCCTGTTGGAGTGTCATGTTTCCTCATGAAGAATCAATTTGGCTAATCTAAATAGCACTATTCCAAGATCATTGAGTTGTTTTATTGAGAGTATAACGTAAACGTTTTAGTAACTACATAAAAGATTCGGCATCTTAATTTAGCACAGATAATCTAAACAGCTGTTGTGGTAATTAGATACGAATATAACTTTACATTTTCTCACTTATAATTGTGCTAATTTTTAAACTGTTGTTTTGAAATCTATTAACTTTAATATTAGAAAGGGTGTACACCAAGTCCGTTTTGGAAAGTTTGTTAAGTACTGCGTTTATTTACGAAATAGTAGTCCCCCTTCCTTTTTATCAAAAGTAGTCCTGCTTCCTAATTTTTGTAACAGACTTTCAATTTGGAAGTGTTGAATTGTGTAAAATGCCCCATTAAAGGTTTAAACACGCTTTGTCATGTGCTGACCTGTTTCTGGGACAAATACGTGAAATAACTGTCTATGGGTTGCTTAGACTCCAATCTGAACCTCAAAATCTTTGACATATAAATGATATTATTTTGCTCGACTTTCACGAGTTTTATGTTTGAACTTCATTTTCCAACTCAATTAAATATGATGTCATGTTTCCCTATGAAACTAACCTTTTAGTTATATTAATATTTCTTATGTGATGTTTCCCTACTTTCCTAAAGAC
The DNA here is from genome assembly GCA_032618575.1 of Nicotiana noctiflora. Lineage (NCBI taxonomy): Eukaryota > Viridiplantae > Streptophyta > Magnoliopsida > Solanales > Solanaceae > Nicotiana > Nicotiana noctiflora. Next base: position 9,554 of record JASVEL010011202.1, read on the forward strand.
TAAACTTTTTAATTATCTTCTATTATTTGAGTCAAATATAGATATTAGACTCCACAGCTCGTGCAAACTGTATCACCTAAATGGAAGGTTAGTAATAATATGGATCTTGACTGTAATTATGAAGTTTCTGAAATAACTATTTAAAATTAGTAGTGCCCTTCTATACCTCTTGGAATTCTTTGTTGAAGGCACTGTTTGTGAGAAGGAAAATAACCAATAGTATAAAAAGATATATATCAATTATAAGGCACTGTTATGATGCTCATTCTGCTTATCAAGTTTCATCGTTGGTTAACCATTCTTACTCTGTAAATTGGAATAATGGAATTTACCTATCTTCAACTCTTAAATACTGGTGTTAGATGAAATTAATACCTATGCTCCCAGGCACCCTTCCCAAGAACCTTCTCTCTCCTACTTCCTAGGATTGCAGAATACCTTTTCCGGTGTACTTTTCACCGGAATCTAACATTTCTTTCTTCCAAATCAGTATTCACCCACTGTGATTACTACCTAGCTTCCTTTTTTTTACATAACCTAAGCAGTAGTTAGAACTAATATGGGAGAAAACAGGATATACTTCAATTCCGGCTTCAAGTCGTTCGATATCACTAGATGGAATTCCAACAAAGACATATGGTTTGAATGGGTGGAGAGAAGTCGCAATATGATGAGATGCTCAGCCATGGGCAGAAAGACAATGGAATGGATTTGCTACGTACTTAAAGAAGCATCGAAAGATCAGAAGAATTTAGTGAAGAGATGGAAAAATAAGGATCAACTAGCAGAATATTTTTGTACTAGGAAATTCAATGCACATGGAAGCTATTATGAGTATTTTGACATTAAAGGGAGAAGAAAGGTCAGGTATTTTATCCCAGAGTTGGCCTTGAATGCAGGCTGGACAGACATAGCATTTAAGATAGAAAGATTCATTTATTATGCCCCAAATTGAATACCACAGTATCACCCAAAAACACCGTGGACTACTATCCTTATATCAAAGCAGTTAAGGAGAGTAAATGGCAATCCAATACTCTTCGAGAGGCAGATGTCAATACAAAAAAAGAGATATCTCTGTTGTGGAACCACCCGGAATTGAGGACACTGGTTTACTAAAAAGATGCTTATTGGGTACTTTGGGAAGGAAATCACTGAGAAACCCACATTAGCAGACATAACGATGGGCTATTGCTTAACAAAGCCTTTGGGGTCAACATGTATGAGATGACTGGTAACATGTTTCTATTCGAATTTTCGAATAGATACATGCCTAGCAGATTCTGCAAGGAAAATGGAGATTGAAAAAGTTCAAGTTTCATCTGGAATGGTGAAACCTGCTGGATTAGAGCGGATTCCCCTACATCTGTGGTCACAAAAGATCTTCAAAGAAATAGGAGATCTCTGTGGGGGATGGATAGCTACTGAAGAAGAAACTGATCTCAAAAATCATCTCAAGTGGGCCAGAGTTCAAATAGCTGGGGATGGAAGAAAGATACCTAATGAGATTATGATTGAAAGAGAAGGGATCAGATTTTTCATCCCAATCTAGGTTGAAAAACAGGCAAGATTTGAGCCGAAGTAGTCGGAAAATCTAGACAGCACCGGAGAAGAGAGAGAGAAAGGAATGAAACTCACAAGAGACCAGTGGAAAAAGGAACCCTATGAGCAACTAATGGATAAAGGCAGTCAAACAGCTGTAGACATGATGGGCGAGCACATGGGGTGTACTAGATTGCAAATTAAAAATAAGGGAAAGGCATGCGTGCAGCACATGCAAGGTCCAAGTTTTAATTCAATAGATCTGGGCCTGAAATTAAATGGGCCTGATTCTGCAGCCCAGGTCCTTTTTAATGATCTTTTATGTGAGCCCACTGAAAAACAAGATTGACACCTTATACTGAGGAACTGGGCAGCGTCTCTTGCTTAAAAATTCAAGAAACCAACGCAGGGGATCCAATTCCTATTGCAAACCTCGAAATTATGGCACATGCAACAACACATATGTGTTCCGATCAACCAGAATGTGAAGCAGAGACTTTAAAATTGGGACAGAAGCCAGGGGAGCATACCATAAGCATGAAAATGGGGGAAGATCAAGTTGATTGCAGGCTGGAGCACCAACAACAACTATGTCATTTCAATACTGATCAAAATTGGGAGGTGGAGGAGGTTAGTCCTCTTTCAGTACAACACCACAATTCAGTTACGGATAAGGAGATGGACGTGACACTGTGGGTCCATCAGAATATGATTAAACTGGGAAAAATGTTCGGAGTAGATTTTCAAGGCCACGAAGAAGAAGCACTGGAGTTACTTATGCAAATTGACATTTGTAGACAAGTCAGAAGATTGGAGACAGAGGTGGAGGTGAAGAAACAAAGGTTCAAAGGCTCACTGGAACTAAAAGGTTTAGCCTCTTTTGATGTCAAATTCAAGAGCGATGGGAAAAGAAATATGAAAAATATCTGTTTATTATTGCAATATGAAGATGGATTAAATGACAAAAAGAAAAGGGAGATCATAAAAAGTCAAGTACTCAACTGGAAGACAGACATTATCTCTATGCATGAGACAAAATTGGAGGGGGATATTAAGGAAACTGTCAGACAAATTTTGGGTGGGAGATGGGTGAGGTACGCATGTTTAGAAGCTAGTGGCACGAGAAGGGGAATTTTGTTACTATGGGATTCCAGAGTATGGAAAGGGAAGATGTTACAGATTGGTGCATACACTTTGACATGCAAGTTCGAGGCTCTTTTACAGAACTTTCAATGTCATATAACATGAATGTATGCTCCTAACTGCAGAATAGAAAGAAGAATAGTATGGAGGGAAATTGGTGCAGTGAGGGGACCGATGGAAGGCCCTTGGGCAGTTTATGGTGACTTTAATATCACAAAGTACCCCTATGAAAAAAAGGGACTGCTTGAGGAGGTCCAGAGAGATGGTGGAATTCTCGGATTTCATAGAAGACATGGAGTTGATAGATCTTCAACTCGAAGGAGGCTCCTATACTTGGTTCAAAGGGGATAATCATACAACTGCTTCTAGAATTGACAGATTTCTAATTTCAGAAGAATGGGATGATAGCTTCAGAAATATCAAGCAAACTCTCTAACAAAGGCTGATCTCTGATCATGTCCCTGTGGCTTTATGTTGTGGTGTCTGGGAGCAAGCTCAATCCTACTTTAAGTTTGAAAATTGGTGGCTGAACTCGAAGGTTTTGATGACAAAATCAGGAACTGGTGGACATCTTTTGAATTTAGACCAGACTATATTTTAGCTTGCAAATTAAAAGCTCTCAAAGGCAAGCTAAAAGAATGGAGCAGAACTTGTAAGGGAAATCTGGGAATGCAAAAATCAAAACTGCCGAGTCAATTGGCAGGTTTTGATGCAACATAACAATCAAGAGCTCTGACAGAGGAGGAATCAGTGAGGAAGGCGGCTATCCTCATGGAATTTGAGGATCACCTCAAGAATGAAGAAAGTGCATGGAGACAGAAATCAAGGGCCTGTGGCTCAAAGAAGGGGATAAGAATACAAAGTTTTTCCGTCGCACTGCCAGTGCACACAAGAGATGCAACAATATTGACCAACTAGTGATTCAAGATGAAACAGTGGAGGAGCCAAACAGAATAAAGAATGAGATCATTGAATTCTGCAAGAAGTTATACTCAGAACCTGAAGAGTGGAAACCTGCAACCAATTTCGAAAATTGCCCCATAATTTCAGAATTAGATGAGGAGTCTTTACAAAGCAAATTTGATGAGCAAGAAGTCCTGAGCTGCCTAAAGATGTGTGCAAGTGACAAGGCCCCCAGGTCCTGATGGATACACAATGGGCTTTTTCATCAAGTGCTGGGATATTTTTAAGCAGGACATCATGAAGGCTTCAACAACTTCCATTTACAGGAATTGTTTGAGAAAAGCTTCAATGCAACATACATAGCTCTAATTCCAAAGAAGACAGGGGCTAAAAAATTGAGAGATTTCATGCCAATCAATCTGACAAGGAGTTTCTACAAGCTGCTCTCAAAAGTCTTGACTGAAAGACTTAAGAGGGTGGTAGGCAAACTAGTAGATGCTCAACAGATGGCTTTCATCAAAGGAAGACAAATAATAGATGCAATGTTGATTGCTAATGAAGCTGTGGACTCAAGAATCAAAAAGAAAAAACCAGGAATTCTATGTAAACTAGATATTGAGAAGGCCTATGATCATGTCAACTGGAGTTTTCTGCTAAAAGTGTTAGAACGAATGGGTTTTGGGCAGAAATGGATAAATTGGATGAAATTCTGTATCTCTGCTGTCAGATTCTCCATTCTCATAAATGGATTTCCTGAAGGCTTCTTCCCTACTCATAGAGGCCTAAGACAAGGTGACCCCTTATCTTCCTTCCTTTTTATTATAGCCATGGAAGGCCTGAACAACATGATTAAGACCTAAGTTGCTCGGACTCGGGTGCGGGTATCCAATACGGGGACAAATTCGAGTATCAGATTCGGCAAAATTGAAATTTTAAGTTTCGAGGGTGCGGATCCAGATATCAATACGGATGCTGAGATTCAGCTAAGAAAATTGAAAATAAAAAAAGATAGCTATATGTTTAGTAGTTTTAAATTTTTATTTACCACGTAATTACTATAAACTTAATATAGATTGTTTCAAGTACAATGTGAAGTAAAAAAATTCTTCTACAAAATTGCGCATAGATGTTAACAACTACAACAACAACAACAACAACAACAACTACCCAATATAGTCCCACAAAGTGGGGTCTGGGGAGAGTAATATGTAGACAGGCCTTACCCCTACCCGAAAGGGCAGAGAGGTTGTTTCCAATCGATCCTCGGCTCAGGGAAGGAAAGTCGAAAAACAAAAACAAAAACAAAAATACAAGAGCATTAGTAACTCCAGCAGAGATCACATAAATAATTATCTAAACAAAAACATAAATAGAATGACATGCAATAATATCAAATAGTGTTTTAAAAAGCGCTCGCTTTGTCAATTTAAGCGCGAAGCGAGGCGATGCGACCTAGTCTCGCTTCCAAGAGGCTGAGGCGACCAGATATGAGAAAGCGAGCGCTTCACAGTGAAAAGCGACGAGGTGACGAGGCGGAAAAAGCGATGAAGCGATCGCTATTTTACAAAAAAGCACCGGGGGCTTTTTTGCAAAAAAAACTTTGGGTCTGTTTTTTTCAGACCCTAAATCAACCAAAAACCCCTTCCCCTTCGACAATTTACCAAAAATTAGGGTTTTTACCTGCTTCTTCTCTCGTTCTTTCTCTGCTGACCTTGCCAAAAATTAGAGTTGCTCATCTTCTTCTCGTTTCTCATTTCTTCTTCTGTTCTTGAGTTCTTCATGTTTTTTTTCCTTCCGCTTCCTCTCTCGTTCTTCCTCTGTTTCTCCGTCCATAACAGAGGATGGAAGTTTTCTTTTTATTTTTCTTTTGTGTTATGTGTATGTATATATATATCTCTGTGTGTGTACTTATTTTCAGTTATTATAACTTTATAATTATATTATTACTTTTAGTTTATTTTCAGTTAATTATTATACAACAAAAACAACAACAACAACCCAGTATACTCCCACATAGTGGGGTCCAGTTAATGGAGCAGAAGTTGTAAAGGTAATTTGGGATTGCAAAAATCAAAACTGCTGAGTTAACTCGCAGGTTTTGAGGCAACACAACAACTAAGAGCGCTGACAAAGGAGGAATCACTGAGGAAGACAGCTACTCTAATGGAGATTGAGGAACAACTCAAGAACGAAGAAAGTGTAACAGAAATCAAGAGCTTTGTGGCTCAAAGAACGGGACAGAAATACAAAATTTTTCCACCGCACTACCAATGCACACAAGAGAAACAACATTGATCAACTATTGATTCAACATGAAGTAGTCGAGGAACGAGACATAATAGAGAACGAGATCATTGAATTCTATAAGGGGTTATACACTGAAAACCTGAAGAGTGGAGACCAACGTTCAGCTTCGGAAATGGTCCAAGAATTTCTGAAGCTGAGAGAGAGTCGTTACAGAGTAACTTTGAGGAACAAGAGAGTTTTGAGCTATCTGAAAATGTGTGCAAGTGACAAGGCCCCATGTCCGGATGGATACACAATGGGGTTTTTCATCAAGTGTTGGGACATTTTGAACGAAGACATCATGGAGGCTTTTAACAACTTACATTCTCAGGAGATGTTTGAGAAAAGCTTCAATGATATATAGTTTTGATGCCAAAGAAGACAGGTGCGAAAGAATTGGGAGACTTCAGATCTATCAGTTTGATAGGGAGTTTCTACAAACTGCTCTCAAAAGTCTTAACAGAAAGACTTAAGAGGGTGGCAGGGAAAATTGTTGATGCTCAACAAATGGCTTTCATCAAAGGAAGACAAATAATAGATGCAGTGTTGATTGCCAACGAAGCTGTGGATTCAAGAATAAAAAAGAAAGAACCTGGCATTTTATGCAAATTAAATGTTTGAGAAAAGCTTCAATGATATATAGTTTTGATGCCAAAGAAGACAGGTGCGAAAGAATTGGGAGACTTCAGATCTATCAGTTTGATAGGGAGTTTCTACAAACTGCTCTCAAAAGTCTTAACAGAAAGACTTAAGAGGGTGGCAGGGAAAATTGTTGATGCTCAACAAATGGCTTTCATCAAAGGAAGACAAATAATAGATGCAGTGTTGATTGCCAACGAAGCTGTGGATTCAAGAATAAAAAAGAAAGAACCTGGCATTTTATGCAAATTAAATATTGAAAAGGCCTATGATCATGTCAATTGGAACTTCCTTCTTAGAATGTTAGAACAAATGAGTTTTGGGCAGAAATGGAATAGATGGATGAAATTTTGCATATCTACTATAAAATTCTCCATTCGTATAAATGGATCTCCTAAAGCTTTTTTCCGGTCACACAGAGGTCTAAGACAAGGTAATCCTTCATCTCATTTTCTATTCATTATAGCCATGGAAGGACTGAACTAACATGATCAAAACGGCTAAAGTAAGTGGATGGGTGAAATGTTTTGTGGTGAACAGAAGTGGGGCAAACAATCTGGAGATCACACATCTCCAATATGCTGATGATACTCTAGTATTTTGTGACGCTGAAAAGGAACAACTTAGATTCCTAAGGATCATTTTGGTCTTATTTGAGGGAGTCTCGGGTGTACACATCAACTGGAGAAAAAACAATATTTTCCCCATAAATGAAGTTAGCAACATGGAGCAACTGTCTTATATATTGGGAGGAGAAGTCGGATCCCTACCAACTGTTTACCTTGAGATGCCTCTTGGTGCAAAATCCAAATCAAAAGAGATCTGAAATTCAGTCATAGAAAAGTGTGAGAAGAAGCTGTCAAGATGGAAATCGCAATACCTATCATTGGGAGCAGGCTAGTTCTAATCAACTCAGTATTGGACTCACTTCCTACTTATTTGATGTCTCTGTTTTCAATTCCTGCCGGCATTTTACAGAGATTGAACAAACTACGAAGATTATTCCTTTGGCAAGGTAATAAGGAGAAAAAGGTCTTTCATTTAGTTAAATGGAAGACACTAACACTGGCTAAAAACAAGGTGGTTTAGGAATAAGGAATTTGAAGAATCACAGCAAGGCTCTTAGAATGTAATGGCCGTGGAAGTACTCTCAAGAACCACATTCTTTATGGGGCAAAGTGATCAAAGCTAAGTATGGTGAGGAAAATAACTAGGTGTAAAAAAAAGTCAGAACTTCATATGGTGTAAGTGTGTGGAAATCCATCAGAGAACTTTGGCCTATTATGAAGAATCACTCTTCCATAAGAGTTGCTAGATACTTATGTGTAAATAGTCCTATATATAGTTGGAGTAGAATATGTCCTAATCCCATATGTAGTAGGTTTATAATATGTCCTAGTCCGATATGTAGTAGGAGTAGAATATGTATTGTATATAGGGCTCATTGTATCATTGTTAAAACATCAATAATAGATTTTTCTCCCGTGCATTCTCACATGGTATCAGAGCTTCAGTGAGAAAATTATCGTTGTGCGTCATTCCAGCGATATCCAGGAAGAAAGATCTCATCGCCGTGCAATTTTCCGGCAACTTCGTCTTGTTCCCGGGGTTCATCACTGCTACAGTGGTACTGTGCATATACCAGTACCACCATCAGATCTGAAACCCCTTGTGCGACCAAACCCCGAAAACTCCAGTCACATATGAACAGAAAAATCAGTCACCTTGCGTCTTTCCGGTTGATGACTCAAGATTTATTTGCGTTCATCGATAAATGTGCGTGAACATTGCAATTTCAGTTTTGTTGCTCAGGGGGAGCTTAGTGGCCTTGAATGTCGAATGATCAACTTACAGATATTTTCACCAAGTCCCTCGCTGGTCTTCGTATTAGTTACATATGTAACAAGCTCGGTGAATATGATTTGTATGCACCGGCTTGAGGGGGAGTGTTAGATACTTATGTGTAAATAGTCCTAGTCCTATATATTGTTGGAGTAGAATATGTCCTAATCCCATATGTAGTAGGTTTATAATATGTCCTAGTCTAATATGTAGTAGGAGTAGAATATGTATTATGTATAGGGCTCATTGTATCATTGTTAAAACATCAATAATAGATTTTTCTCCCGTGCATTCTCACAAGAGTGAACAATGGAAGGAACACATCTTTCTGGAATGATAACTGGTTGGGACAAGGATGCTTAAAGGAAAGATATCCCGATATGTTTGGTTTAGCTCAAAACCAACATAGGACAATAGATGATATGAGGAGTCATCATGGATGGGAACTCGCTCTCAGAAGATAGTTAAACGGCTGGAAGATAACAAGATTAGCTGACCTTTACAAAGAGCTGGAAGAATTTAAAGGACTACAGGAAGGGTCTGATTCACTTTGGTGGCAGAGACACAATAGAGGGGTCTATCAGGTGAAGGATGCATATAAGATTTTGAACAAGAATCAACATCAACAGGTAGAAGCATGGCCTTGGAAACATATATGGAGAACAAAGATTCCGTACAAGGTAGCATGCTTCACTTGGCTACTAGCAAAGGAGGCGATTTTAACCCAGGATAATCTTATAAAAAAGGGAATTTCTCTGTGTTCAAGATGTTTTCTATGTGGCGAAAATGCTGAAACTATCAGCCATTTATTTCTACATTGCAAGATTACGGACTAATTATGGTAAATCTTTATTAGCCTTAGGAGTATTTCATGGTCAATGCCATACAGATTCAATTCTTTATAGCTGGGAAGAAGCTGAAGCTGAAGCAACTAGTAGGGATAGATGGAGGACTGTCCCGGCATGTATTTGGTAGACAGTTTGGAAGGAAAGGAACGCTAGATGTTTTGAAGACAGAAGCAACCCAGTACAGAAGATCAATCTCAATTGTATTTTTTTTTTGGTGTAAACAGATTTACACAGAAGATACAGTGACAATCATAGACATACTAGGATCTAGCTAGGTTCCAAATCAGAACATCTAATTATCTTCTTCATGTAAATTTGGTTTTCAGTGCAACCTATGTACTTATGTTTATTAATATATACAATAGTTACCAATTCAAAAAAAAATATAGAAATTATTTCAAAAGAACGGAATGGCTACTGTTAAATCAATAATAATATTTGAATACTAAACAAGGTTTGGTGGCAAACATGAGTGACCTTGGAATGTGCAAAATTATTATCACTATATTATTTGTTACATTTACGAGTTCTTTAGCCATAAGAATCGAGTACATTACACTGTGGCAGTATCTAGTTTATGACAGTTGTTCTCCTCTCTCAACATAATACCCTCATCAACATTAATTGTCTTGCAATATCCATAGATTTTTAAAAGAGATTTACCAAATACACTAAACAAGGTCGGGTGGCAAACATGAGTTACCTTGGAATATGCAAAACACTTTGTGCATTTATTATTATATTATTTTATTACATTTTCTTTACACCTAAAGTAACTGCAGATCAAGCTTCCCCAACTTCTTTCAAGCTTTGTACAGATGCTCAAAATTCCCCAATTTCTTTAAAGCTCTTATAAATTGCCATTCATGCTGCCTTCACATCCGTTCGTTCTTTTTTCATAAGTGAAAAAGAAAGTCATTGAACGCCGTTCCACCAAGTTCCATCTAACATCAAGTCTACAAGAAGTCCAAAGTCAGAACATAACCCTCAAATTCTTCTTGATTTCTCCTACACACAAAACAGCAGATATGAAACAATAATACTATAAAATTGAAGGTATGCTATTTTCCATAACTTAAATCTGTTTTATTTTTAATTTGAGAAATTAAAATCTCAATTTTTTCTCCCAAATCTGCAGATGGACTTCGGTCAAAGTGTCCGAACTCAGTTGACTGAATCCCGAACGTATCCCGTCCCGTCCCCGTCCCCATCCCGTATCGAGACGTGTGCGGCACCAAAATAGACAGAGTCCGTGTAACTTAGATTAAGACAACAAAAGTCAATGGATGGATTAACGGTTTTGAGGTTGACAGAAATGGATCAAACAGTCTAGAGATCACACATCTCCAAATATGGTGATGATACTCTAGTCTTATGTGATGCCGAAGAGGCGCAGCTGAGGTTTTTGAGGATTATCTTGGTTTTGTTTAAGGGAATCTCAAAACTCCACATCAACCGGAGAAAGAGCTATATTTATCCATTAATGAAGTTTATAATATGGAGCAACTAGGAGGAAAAGTAGGGTCTCTACCTACTTTTTACCTTGGGATGCCTTTGGGTGCAAGATCTAAATCCAAAGAGATATGGAGCGCAGTTATTGAAAAATGTGAGAAGCTGTCAAGATGAAAAGTACAATATCTATCAATGGGGGGAAAGCTAGTTTTAATCACCTCGGGTTTAGACTCACTTCCTACTTACATGATGTTCTTGTTCCCAAGTCCAGCCAGAATTATACAAAGATTGGACCAGTGTTTTTGAGAGCGCAAAGCGCAAAAAAGCGACAAGGGCTCGCTTCGCTTCAAAAGTGAAGCGCAAAGTAAAGGAGGCGGTTCTAACCCAGGATAATCTCATAAAAAGGAGAATTTCTCATGTGTTCAAGATGTTTTCTATGTGGGGAAAATGCTGAAACTGTCAATCATCTATTTCTTCATTGCAAGATTACAGACAAACTATGGAAAATCTTTATTAGTCTTAGGGGTATTTCATGGTCAATGCCAAACAGGCCTAAAGATGTTCTTTATAGCTGGGAAGAAGCTGGAGCCGAATCAACTAGTAGAGAAAGATGGAGAACTGTACCAGCTTGTATCTGGTGGACAGTCTGGAGAGAAAGGAACGCTAGATGTTTTGAAGACAGAAGCAATCCAGTACAGAAGATCAAACTCAATTGTATTCTTCTTTTTTGTTTTTGGTGTAAACAGATTTACACAAAAGATACATTGACAATCATAGACATACTAGGATCTTGCTAGGAATCAATCCATAACATCTATTTGTCCTTTTCATGTAAATTTGGTTTTCAGTACACCTTAAGAGTACACCTTAAGTACTGACGTTATTAATATATACAATAGTTACCAATTCAAAAAAAAAAAAGTGAAGCGCAAAGCGAAGCGCACGCTTTATTGAAGTGAAGCGCAATTCTTAAGAAATATAATGTAAAATTATAAATAATTAAAATTATCAATTTAAATACTTGAAAGTAGGTACTAGGTACTACCAAATCATCCACAAACCATCCATAATATATATATAATAAACTGAAAATACATATAATATATATAATAACTAATGATATAAAGTTATAAACTGAAATATATATTTAAAAAATCACATAAACTAAAAATAATATATATATAAAAATCACATAAACTAAAAATAATACATATATATAATTAATTTTATATGCTGAAATAAAATAATAAATGAAATACATATAATAATTAAATATATATATGCTGAAAATATATGCTGAAAGTATAATAATAATACAATAATTAAATATATATATGCTGAAAATATAATAATAATTTTATATGTTGAAATAAAATACAATAATTAAATATATATATGCTGAAAATATAATAATAATTTTATAATTTATATACTGAAATAAAATAATAAACGGAAAAGGGCCTGATGTATCCCTCTACTTTGTTTTATTGTTCAATCATGTCCTCCGTTATACTTTCCGTCCAAATTTACCCTCGCCGTCGATCAAAGTTCTATATTTGCCCCTATTTTAACGGCCGGGACACGTGGCACATTCTGAATACGAAAAAGGGCCTGATATATCCCTATACTTTATTTTATTGTTCAATCATATCCCTCGTTATACTTTCCGTCCAAGTTTACCCATGCCTTCCATCAAAGTTCTATATTTGCTCCTATTTTAACGGCCGGGACACGTGGCATATTTTAGGAGAAAGAACTAGTACAGAAACAAAAAAACTCGAAACCGACTTAGAACCCATGACCCTCATGCTCGTTTTTCCTCTCTTAATTTTTTCCAAACTTCTCTTAAATAAATACTTTTAATCTGTGTAAGAGATTATCATAGTTTGACAAAGAGATGAGGTTCAAGACATAAGGTTCTGTCATCTCTTTGCTTGTTGCCAATATTTTTTTCTTTATTTCTATTTTCTTATTCCTCACTCCATTATATTTTTTTCTTCATCTTCTTATCACTAAATGAAACTCCACCTTGACAATAAAACTACTCGAAGTCGCCCACAATTCTTTGCATATGTATTTTTTCAATCTCATTGATTTAAGAAAAAATTGAAATAGGTGTGGCAGAAAATTTGAAACTTCAGACGAGCTTGATGGAATTCTTTCTCCGGCGATCTCAAAACAACGATAGGAGGTTGATTCCAATTTCGAACAATTATATGAAGCTGGGAAAGTAATTTCTACGGCTAAAACAAATATAGTAAGATTTCATACATGACCAAGTACTCAAGACCATTCATAAAGTCACGCTGGTGCCGAAAATTATGTTTTTGAACCTTATCTCTTTGTCAGACTAAGATAATCTCTTACACAGATTAAAAAGTTTTTATTTAAGAGAAGTTTGAAAAAAAAATTAAGGGAGGAAAAACGGAGCATGCAGGTCATGGGTTCTAGGGCGGTTTGGAGTTCTTTTATTTTTGTACTGATTCTTTCTCCTAAAATATGCTACGTGTCCCTATTGTTAAAATAAGAAGAGGAAGAAAAAAATTTAAGGGAGTGAGGAATAAGAAAATAGAAGTAAAGAAAAAAATATTGGCAACAAGCAAAGAGATGACAGAACCTTATGTCTTGAACCTCATCTCTTTGTCAAACTAAGATAATCTCTTACACAAATTAAAAGTATTTATTTAAGAGAAGTTTGAGAAAAAAGTAATAGAGGAAAAACGAGCATGAGGGTCATGGGTTCTAAGTCGGTTTTGAGTTTTTTTCTTTTTGTACTGGTTCTTTCTCCTAAAATATGCCACGTTTCCCGGCCATTAAAATATGAGCAAATATAGAACTTTGATGGAGGGCATGGGTAAACTTGGACGGAAAGTATAACGAGGGATAAGATTGAACAATAAAATAAAGTATAGGGATATATCATGCCTTTTTCCGTATTCAGGATGTGCCACGTGTCTCGACCGTTAAAATAGGGACAAATATAGAACTTTGATTGACGGCAAGGGTAAATTTGGACGGAAAGTATAACGGGGGACAGGATTGAACAATAAAACAAAGTAGAGGGATATATGAGGCCCTTTTCTGAATAATAAATGCTGAATTAAGATACAATAATTTTAATTAAGATACAATAATTAAATATATAATTATATATATGCTACACAAACGAAAAGGAAAAAGTCGACTGGTCGAGGTCGACATGGTCTGAAAGAGAGAGAGAAAGAAAAAAAAATGAAGAAGAAGAAGATCGACTAGTCGACGGTCGACTGGTCTGAAGAAGAAGAAAGAAAAAAGAAAAAAACGAGAAGAAAATATTTGGGTTGGTCGTCGACTGAAGAAGAAGATGGAACCCTAGTTTCCGGCGACTGAAGAAGAAGAAGAGAGACTGGTCCAGCTCTGTTTTTGACCAAATTAGGTATTTCTGAGACCAATTATTTTTTTAATCTCAGACCCAAGTTTTTTTTTTAAACAAAAGACCTAGCAGCGATTTCTTAATAAAAGCGATCGATTCTTCGATTCTGTCGCCTCGTCCATTTTTTCTCTGAAGCGTGCGCTTCCCCTGTTCGCGTCGCCTTAGGCACAGAAAAGCGATACTCTATTGCATCGCGTCGCTTCGCGCTTTAAGCGACGAAACGCGCACTTTTCCAAACACTGGATTGGACAAACTCAGAAGATCCTTCTTTTGGCAAGGGAATAAGGAAAAAAAGGTATTCCATTTAGTCAAATGGAAATCCCTCACAGTGGTGAAAAGGCAAGGTGGTCTGGGAATCGAAACTTGAAGAATCAACGCAAGGCTCTCAAAATGAAATGGCTATGGAGATATTCTCAAGAACTCCAAACCTTATGGAGCAAAGCGATCAAAGCTAAATATGGTAAAAATAATAATTGGTGTCAAAGAAAGTCAGCACATCATATGGCGTTAATGTGTGGAAATCCATCGGGGAACTTTGGCCTACAATGAAGAATAACACTTTCATAAGAGTGAACCATGGAAGCAAAACATCATTCTGGAATGATAACTGGTTGGGACATGGATGCCTAAAGGAACTCTACCCTGATATGTTTGGTTTGGCACAAAACCAACGGAAGACAGTAGCTGAAATGTGGAGTTCCCAAGGTTGGGAACTCAACTCACTCTTAGAAAACAGTTGAATGACTGGGAGATAGCATGATTAACTGACCTCTACAACAAGCTGGAGGCATTTAAAGGTACACAGGAAGGGGTGGACTCACTTTGGTGGCAGAGGCACAACAGAGGGGTCTGTCGGGTGAAGGCAACATATAAGATTTTGAATCAAATGATCCACAGATACATGATTGGCCATGGAAGCATATATGGAGAACTTTCACATGGCTACTAGCAAAGGAAGTTGTCTTAACCCAGGATAATCTCATAAAGAGAGGGTTCTCTGTGTGTTCAAGATGCTTTCTATGTGGGAAAAATGCTGAGACAGTTAGCCATCTATTTGTACACTGCAAGATAACAAAAACCAACTACGGAAAATTTTTATTAGTCTTCGGGGTATTTCATGGACAATGACCTCCAGGATTACTGAAGTTCTTAGTTGGGAAGAAGCTAGAGCTGAAGCAACTAACAAAGATAGATGGAGGACTGTCCCCTGCATGTATCTGGTGGGCTGTTTGGAAGGAAAGGAATGTTAGATGTTTTGAAGACACAAGCAACTTAGTGCAGAAGATCAAACTTGTTCTTCTTTTTTGTTTTTGGTGTAAACAGATTTACACAGAAGATATACTGTCAATCTTAGACATACTACGATCTTGCTAGGGTTGCACACTAGCACATCTAGTTAGCATCTACCTGTAAATATGGTTTTCAGTACTAACCTATGTACTGATTCTATTAATATATACAAATGTTGTGAATTAAAAAAAAAACCTCTTAAGATACTTATCTTATACATGTCATCCTGCAGGATTCATTTTCAATAATAAAGCTTCAAGGAAAATATATTATCTCTGAAGATGGTCAAGTTCAGCAAGACGGACCACTGATTATACTCTGTGCTGATTCATCTGGTGTTGTTGTTGGAGGTCGAGTTAATGGTCATCTGGTTGCAGCAAACTTGGTCCAGGTTCTTACTACTTCTTTGATGCCAAAATTACCACTTCCTTTTTCAGAATATTTGTTGGTGCCAAGTGCCAACTATGAATTTGAAGTGTCAGATTCTATTTCATTCAAATAAGTGCTATTATCTATGGAGGACTCACTTATATCCTGCAAGTTTAAATAGAATAGTTATTATCTCGGACATGAATCTTGTATTTTGTTTCTCCTGTTTTGGTTCTAAGCTTCTCCAGGTTAATGTGGATTAAAAGGTCCATCCCAGTAGTTTCAATTATTGGTTTTCCTCTTGTTCTTGTTGTGGATGAGTTTTATGTAGGCTCAATGCATGGTTTAACATCCGGGGGCTTGTAGCCAAATCCATATTACACACCTCTCCTTTACGGGGAGCCTTACATACCAAACATTTCCTCGAGTGTGTCTAAACTTTTTATGTAAGCATTATTATCATGAAGTCATGAATGATGTCTTATTTCGTGTCCTTGCAGGTTATGGTGGGTCGTTACTATGCATAAACCAAGAGAAAGTGAAGCGAAAATTTGAAGAGCTGCAAGCACCTCTTGTTTTGCTAGTTTTGTTTCTCCATCAACATCTGTGCTTTCTATTCTTCTTTCGTTATACTTTGAAACAAAAAAAGGATTAGTTACCTTTCATGTTGGTTTCTCTTGACATTGACCAGGATAGTCCAACTAAAAAGCTTAATGTTTATTGATGGAAAACCTTAAAACTTCTTTTGGATGATCTTCGGTAGTTGAGTGCCTTTTTGTAGGTAGAGTATTTGCATTTTGCAGGAAATGTCCTAGTGTGTTTGTCTTAATGGAGCCCGGTATATTTAGAGCAAAAATACAGTTAAGAGTCAGAAACACATTAATGAATTTTAAAACTAATTTTGACAACAGAGTGGGATGTTGGGCGGTTTCTTTCCCTTTCCGAGGTTGCATGATATGTTGCTTCCTTGAATATACGTCTAAACACAATCTTTAATCCTTAATTAGAGGTTGAGGTTGAGGTTGTGGTGGAGTAATAAGTACTCTTTCATCCTTAATTAGAGGTTTTGGGTTCGAGTCATTAGGTGTAAAGTTATCTTTGTTTGAGAGTAATTTACGACTTTCCGGTGTGAATCTAAATTTAGTCGGGGTCTAATATAAATATTGCCGGGTGTAAAATCAAAAAGAAAAAAAAAAGGTAAGATGTCAAATCAATATTGAGACTATAATGTAAAGTATTATAATATTATTATTAGCTCGATCGTTGAAGAAGGAAATTCCATTTAACGAAAGATGCGAAGTTTTTAAGATGGATCAGACGTTAGACTAATTAGGAAAGTAATTGAGAAATAATGATTTCATATAATAAAAAAAAAGATGTCAAAAATTGACCAATAAATTTAATAAGGTCACATTTATTAGGATAAGAGGTGTAATTGAGAACATTCTCTAGATATTGCATACTACTTTTTATGTCCAAATTAACTGTCTTTAGTTGATTTTAATGGTCAAAACAATGAAAATCTAATTGTAAAGTATTTGTGATAAATACTATAATATCACGTGTTTTGAAGTAACAATAGTATTTTTTTGACCTATTTCAAAAATATCAACTCTAATTGTTTGTTTGAAATCAAATAGTACGAATTTTGAAATCAGCTATATTAAAAGTATAAAAATAAAAAAGACGAGAAAAGAAAAATTCTGAACTGAATTTGCAAATGCCGTTTTAGATAAAAGATTTGCTTCTCGAGTGAGTTGTGCTCCTAAAGTTGCCCAATTCTCTGATAATGGCGACCCACCTTCCAACTTCATCTCTTCCCTCGACGCGTCTATCTAAAATTGCATTACCGTTGAGCAAATCCTGGAATAGAGCTCAATTCACCTTCCCAAAAAGTTCAATTGGGCCTCTTAGATGTGCAGTTTCAGTTGTATCGGAGCCAATTCAATCAGAAAAAACCAACAATGGGAAACCATACCCAGCTGAAGTTTCGAGGACAATTATGGAATTATCTTCAGTTGGAACTTTATCCACGCCCACCCAAGATGGCTGGCCTTTAGGCTTTGGTGTCCGTTTCGCTGTTGACCCACATGGAACTCCTGTCCTCTTTTTGAATGACACCACTTCCAAATTTTCAGTCAATTGCAAGTCTAGCATCCATGTTCAGGTCTGTACAGATGTATCTTCAACATTACTATGCATATATGTTCATTAAAGTTATCAACTTGATTTTTTGATGTTATTTGAACTTGATATCAGTTAGAACAATATGGATTGCGGACTCCACAGTGCACGGTACAAGGGACTCTTGAAAAGCCAGAAGATACGACAGCTTTGAAGGTGAAAAAAGTGATTTTTCTATTACTCTACTGTATGCTAAAGTTGATACTGGATTGAAACTATAAAGTTATGTCACTTGTCTATCAGATCGAAATTTTATTGGTGTTTTGGAATTGGTAATTTGGGATGGATGCGTATACTGGCAAAAGGTGTGAATACAAACTAGGAATTTACACCGACTATTGCAGTTCTTAAGATAATTTCCAGCATGGTTAGGCACACAGTATCGTTCGAGTTATATATAATGTCTTTCAGCATCTGCTAATGTCATTGGTTACTAAAAGAGAGTGAAGACTGCATGCAAGTTGATTTTTCAGCACCTGACTAGGACAAGATGGAAAATCGTCTGTGCACCTCAGATGTGATGAAATGTAGGACTTTAGAGGGAAGCGACACCTAGGAATAGATTGAATATGGAGATACTTCATCTTTCATATCCATTATCGTCCAGCGATTTTTCTCTGCTGCAATGCTTTGCCAGTGTAAAAGAAGTCTTGTTATTTAGAAAGGAATATTACATAGTAACATATTCCTGATGTTATCTGAAACATTTATCCCCAAGCATGATATTCAGTAATTTCAATAAATGTGGAGTTGATAGTAACCATGCATGACTGGAGTTATTGTACTTCAGTTCTTTCTGCTTTTTGTTTTTCCAATTTCAATGATGTCAAATGTTCTAAGTTGATGCTTTATTTTTGATGAATTTTACCAAGTTTTGATCTTCGATGATAATCTGAACTCTCTATTGATGACACCAAGTTTCTTGTTTTAGAAGCTTCATTCAGTTTGGAAAAAGCGATTTGGGCATGAAGTAGATGAAGACCACTTATTTTTGCTTTCTGTGGAACGGGTACTGCAACTTGAAGATTTTGCAGAGGTTTGTTTATCTTTTTGCTATGGTTATTTCATTGGTTTCCATGACCAGTTATAGCTTTGTTGCTTCTTTGGTTGAAATTACTTAACCTGATTTAATCTCCATTTGATAACATGTTTGGTTAGTATTTCTTTTTATCATTTAACAGAACAGGTTGGTTTCAGTCAAATACTATATGATAACATTTGTTTAAATAATAGAACAATTTACATTATCCACACCAAACAGCTTCACGTTTATTATTTCGCCCTAAGTAATATAGTATAGGTAATGTTGATTGCTGATTGCAGCTAACATAATGATAATATGAGATGATAAACTACTTTCAGGATGGAATTTGGGTCACTTCATCAGACTACAAGTTGGCAAACCCTGATCCTCTTCGAGACTTTGCAGAAAGAATGATTGAAGAGATAAATACACACAATAGGGAAGACATATTACGGTTTTGCAACATCTATGTAGACTTGGATTTCCAGGTTTGTAAGGAACATAGATTTTGACTTTCTCTTACTTCCAGTTTTTTTTTTTTTTCACTTTAGTTCCATTATAGGAAGGGGAGCCTTGGCGTAACTGGTAAAGTTGCTGCCATGTGACCTGGAGGTCACGGGTTCGAGCCGTGGAAACAGCCTCTTGCAGAAATGCAGGGTAAGGCTGCGTATTATAGACCCTTGTGGTCCGGCCCTTCCCCGGACCCCGCGCATAGCGGGAGCTTAGTGCACCGGGCTGCCCTTTTTTTTTTTTTAGTTCCATTATAGGTCTAGATGTACCATCTCTTTTCTGTTTTAAGTAGTGTCCTTTGTGTGAGGATAAGATAAACTAGCCAAGTTTCAGGTTAGTTAATTTTGTTTGTTCTTTTGATAATAAAGTTGGTGTCCGAGTCACTTGCGCACCTTGGCTATTTTTTAGTTTTTACCTATATCATATTCATATTCCGACTTTCATATCTTTAGGTTTCTCTCTCTTTTTCATCTGAAATACAATATAGAACAGTTCTAAGTCTATTTGAATTTTCTGTATATATTTACTTGAAAATATTTTTACTTTCTACATATGCATATAAAATCGCACAATTTCTGGTACTTACTGTGTGGTTTTCATGTAGACAATAAGATCTGTTCACTACTTCTGGAACATGTGACTTGCATATTGATTACAAGATTCCACCCTTATCTTTTTGTAAGAGTAGAGAAGTTTATAGGACAGTTGTGTTGAAAAGAGTAGAAGTTGTTCGAAATATTTTACAATTTCCTTCTTAGAAAAGTGGACAACATTTTGCAATAGCTGAAAAGGGAAAGTGGGACAATATTTTTGGGAGAAGGGAATATTAAGGAATGTTGGGATAGGGGCATATAGACCATCAATGTGCTGTTGATTTTAACTCAAGATGAATAAAAAAAAGAGTTCCAAAAGCAACATACAAAGAACTTTGCGGAGCTTAGGCTTTGGGTTATGAAACAGGACTAGCAGTAGCATTGTGATGGCCCTGGTTCGCATTAGAAGTTGCTATGTGCCCTTTTACCTACCTCGAGAGTTGTGTTTGATTTTCTCGCTCTCTTTCTAGTTGCTAGGTACCATTTGATCATTTTCTCCATGTCCCATTTTTACCAAATAAAAGCTCACTAAGTTTACAGTATAGATTTGTAATATCATTATCTATTACCAAGTAGTTTAGTTGAATGCTTATATCTGTGACCCGTGGTCCAGGTCAAGGAATGTAATCTAATCTTCCCTGGTATCTATTGTGTGCTTTAAAGTAAATTACAATTTTTTACTGGTTGTTTCTTCACCATTGTTTGATGACGTAGTTATTTATTTGCTTTTCTGGGGCTGGACTTGCAGGTTTCTGATGCTAAGATGCTCTGGGTTGATAGATTAGGTTTTGATGTACGCTTCAGGTCTCCTCAAAATGATGTATTTGAAGCCCGTATCCCATTCCCCAGAGAAGTTACTGACGAGAAGGGCGCAAAATCATCTTTCAATTGTATGTCTCAACTTGCTTGGGAAGTAGAAAAGAATTTCCATGCTGCAGAGTTTGAAAAGGCAAAACAACTGAAAAAGATAGAGTACACAGGACTCTGAATAATATTGGCTTCTCTATGCAATTTTTTATGCAATTATTAGCTGTAATTTCTTGATACATCATTCTTTTTCTCGATGGATTGATTTGAACTTTAGAGGCTGATCAGTGTAATTGCTCAGTAGGATAGTGTAAACTGGTGAGTGTTTGCAGTTGCAGCGGGAACCTAATTATTTCATCTCTGGAGCAGCAGAAGAGGGGTTACTCTAATGGTAAGCAACCTCCACTTCCAACCAAGAGGTTGTGAGTTCGAGTCTCCCCAAGAGCAAGGTGTGAAGTTTTTGGAGGGAAGCATACCGATGGTCTATTTGGAAACAAGTTCTCTACTCAAGATAGGTCTGCGTACACACTACCCTTTCCAAACCTCCGCTAAGTGGGATTATACTGGGTTGTTGTTGAGCAGCACAAGAATGTTTGTGAGCACATAAGTTGTAGGATAATGGAGCTTTTCCAAGACTCTTTTTTTCATTTACATGTAAGACCGTGGATCGGCATATTTTGTTGCAATGACAAAACTTGGATAGAACAACATATCGTAAAAACACCAAAGTCATTGGTGTTGGGAGTGGCGGAGCCACATGTGTCTAAGGGTGTCACTCACATTCCTTCACCGGAAAAAAAAAAAACTTTAGTCGAGTCAAAAAATATTTTTTTGTACATATTTATTATTTTGAATCCTCTTAGTTACTTAGTATGTTAAGATTTATATATTTTGACACCCTTTAAAAACAATTAGGCTCCGCCACTGTTGGCAGCATATTTTGGCTGGCACTACACAATCTGTGGCTGTTATCACCAATCTCTAGATTTCTCTAAGCTGCACTAGAGGGAAAAAAGGTTAACAGCTTAGTTGATCGCACGTTTTTACGTTCAGTCGGCAGGACAACGGCGTGGATTTAGACTGGCAAAATATTCCTTTGATCCAGTGGCTGCTGGTGTTAGCTTTTCATTGTGTTAGAGATTTTCCTATTTGGTTGGTTAGCCTTCTGTTGACTCTTTTTATGCATTGCTGAAAACAATGTAAACAGATAAAAAGGCTTGTTTCACATTGTTTTTTTACGTCAATATATAATGGATGACAAGTCAAAAAACTCTATAAATTGTCTTCGTTTTGAAGAGAAGGTAAAAGAAAATGAAGAGTCGTTCTTGTCTTTTCGTATCTATTTTTCCACAAGAATCAGTCGTTCTTGTTTTGGAAGATAAAATCGTAGACCAAGAAAATGATATCTCTGACTTTGAAAATAGTTCAAGAATATTTTATTTTGTTATTTCTTACCAAAGGTACGTTCAACGTTTGTTAACTCTGTGACTAGGTTAGGTGGGTAACTTTCAAGATGTATAAATATTAAAATTATGAATTTCGCAAAAATAATCTTGAAATAAAGTCAGAGACAAAAATAGATTTTAGAAGAGTTTGTAGAAAAGGGGAATTTTTTGGATAGTGTGAGTTTAGTTAGAGTAGGGAACTAATACCATACGAACAGCCGTAGTTTCTACTGAATTACTTAAGACTTAAAGAGTTTGACATGGTGACCAAATAGGATTGTAAACATGATAAATATGGATTTCACTACTCTGCATTGGTCTCCGTCGTCGAATAAAACAAAGATTATAGTAATACCATAGAAGTAGGGAGAATTGTCACATACTGATGATCTATATATTAATATAATGTGCATTGTTAATTATTTCATTGCACATAATTAAATGAGGTCAGATGATGATGAAGTGGATCCAGGAATAAAAGCGCTAGTGTTCGCGTGCATGGCTGCCGGTATACTATGGACATTAGTGTTGGGAAATAGAGAGCTGCGCCATAAAGATTTATTGAGGAAGCAGCAATACTTCAAATTAGCCACTCATCTCCTCTTTACCCTCCTCTTGTTTTGTTGTGCTCTTTTTCTCATCACCTTTACCCTCATCAGTTTTATCCATTTTGTTACCAAATATTACTCTCATCACTTCAACCAACAAACAACCCTACTTCAACCAGCACAACCACTACTAATAGAAGAAGAAGATGATGCACGAGGGCCATCAGCAGCTTTGGTTTAGCGACGAATTCAAAATTTGAAGTTTACGTAAATATTAAAGGCATCCAGTTTGTGAGAGGTTATATATTTTTTGTTTTCCTTTGTAAATACTATAGTACTCCCTCCGGTTCAAAATAATTGATTTTTTGGCCTTTTTTTTTTGTCCATGATTTTTTTGGATTTCAAGAATGACTTAACAATGTTTTTCCTACATTGTCCTTGGAGTAAATAGTGTTGGAATATGTGTTAGGAGTGTTTATGTGAGATAGTAAGGTTAAATAGTCAATTCTATTGCTAATTAATACTAAAAGATGACTTTCTTAATATGTGTGAAAACACTCAAAAAAATCACTTATTTTGGACCGGAGGGAGTATTAATTAGTACAACAAAAAATAAATAAAAGATAAATAACTACGAATTTAGTCAGTTTTCTTTCCGGTTATCATGTTGTACCTGGTGATTTTCCTGGCCACACTCACTTTTTCTATAAAAGAAGAAAAAGCTTTAACAGTTTATCATTGTCATAATCTTCGCTAAAATCTATAGAGTAGTAGCTCAACAACTCATACCACTTTCAATTGGAACCTTCCTTCAATTCCGCTATACATGTAAAAGTGGTTAACCGTCTAATTAGACATGTAGGACCAGAATCAACATTAATTAGCTATGTTCAAGACATGGATTTCATGTTTAGAGGGTGTTTGGATAAACGTATAAGCTGGTCAAACTAGCTTATAAGCGCTTTTTGGCTTATCTATGCGTTTAGTAAAGTTAAAAGTGTTTATAAGTCAAAAATAAGCCAAAAGCTAGTCACCTCCAACTTATGATTTTTTGCTTATAACCACTTTAAGTTTGACCAAAATTTTTACTATTGTATCTTTAAAATGTTCTTTTTTTAACAAAACTGTTACATCGATACTCACAGCCTCAAATATTGTTTCAACCCCCATCTCCCCGCCTCTCCAAGTCTACAATTCTCATTGACTATTGAATATAAGCAAATTTACCATTCATTTATATATTTGTATCTATGTGATTGTGTATTAGTCTTTGAACTGCACGTAATGTTGGGGACCTATTAAATTTTTGGTGTATTGCTTTCTAATTGTTGTGGTGATGAAGATATTGTTTATTTCTCTTCAAATATTCTATCCTATTTAGGTTTATTTTTTACTCAAAATTTTTTATCAATTTATTAATTATTATAACTTCTGACTATATGCTTATCATAAAATAAAGTATATTTATCATAAAATTTATCTTATCTAAACACAATGGTATTTAAAACAAGATGACAAATAGAATATTTTGTATTTGAATTGATCTGGAATCCAAAATTTTGAAAAAATTATGCCCTTGTACGCATAAACAGTTTTAAGGTTGTTTGAGTCATTTTAATAGAAAAGGAGCTTATGAGCACTTTTTATCAAATACTGCAGCAACTTATTATCAATTTTAACACTTTTGTCCAAACACGTAACCGCTTATTTATTAAATTAGTTTCAGCACTTAAAAGTACTTTTCAGCACCTAATGCTTATCAGCTACTTCCAATCAACTAATCCAAACGGGCTCTTAATTATCTTCATTTTAGTCAAACTATCTAATTAGGGTTCACATAGTCGAGGTGCATTGTAGAGTTTCTTTACCCTTTGTTCCAAGCTCATGTATTTTGTGTCAATTAATGCAGAGAGTCAACTAAAATGAAATTTTCAAATAGGAGCACTGATGATAGGCTATAATTACGTATTTTAGTCGATTATTACACTCTAATTTACTGCACTTTAGTTGAGTTTGTGCTTTAATCGCTAGTATTTTGTACTAATTGTGTGTTTATGCCTTGTAGGTGTGATTCCGAGCTATATAGATGTTATGGAATGAATTATGTGATTTGAAGCTTTGAAGTCTAAGTAAAAGCTCAATGAATTAAGCCGGGATCGTGTTCGGGGGTCAATTTGATAGTTGAGAACAAACAAAGACTCGATGAGGCATATTATGCACTGTTTAGTAAAATGAACATAACGTTTTACACAGAACTCCATTGTGGATCCATAATATATGGTTGGAAAGATAATTCAAAGGACTACAACATTAATGTTTTGCATTTTCCCAAATTCCCAACGGAACAGGGCGAAAATCATGGTTTTACCGCGGCCGCGGCAGAAAGCATTCGCGGACGAATGAAGAATCTGAGAGGGTGTTTGGCCGCGGTTTGACCGCGACCGCGGTAGAACCGCGGCCATCCAGGCCTACAACTTGTCCTTTTTCACGTAGGAGAAGGTATAAGTGTTTGGGCCCGACCTTACTTGGCATATATACATAGAAAAACGGTATTTTTGAAGAAGGGACATTATTTGGACAAAATTAGAGCTAAGGAGGCGAGAGACACTACTTTAGGGTGAGACAACACCCTTGGAGGCAAAAACACATTGGGAGCAAGGCGGAGAATTCTTCTACGAGTTTTTCCTTCCTCTTCCTATTTTTCATTATTTGTTATGACTTTTAGTATTGTAGTTTTGCATGCTATTATGAATAGCTAATTTATTATCTAGAGTTTTGATAGAACCTTTTGTAAGATAAATTCTTATTATGTTTTTATATAATTGATCCATAGTTTTTCTCTATTTGTTCAACTACGTTTATATTCTGGTTGATTGAAGAGCTCTCAATTACCTATGCCTATTTAGTATGCATAACTCGGGAGAGAGTGCATATTTAGGTAATTGTTGAAAAATACCACTCCCAAAGTATATGAGGGATCAATAACCGATGGTTTAAAGGCGGGATTAGGGATAACGAAGCCTTGGGTGCGATCTGAAGTGAGCTGTATTAAAAACCAGCTAGCGTAGCTCGGGAAAGTGCGTCTAGTAAATTTTCGTAATTACTCGGGAGGGATTTACGGTAATAAGAGTGCTCATGATTGGTAGAGAATACTTAGGCAAAATTATATAAGACATTGCGGGAAGGATTCCGACAATTGGGGAAATCATAACTCTAGACCTCCTTAATCTTGTCCCTAACCCTTAGTATCTTTAGTTGTTAATTTATTAGTTAATTAGTTAAACACAAGAATCTGAATATCCATAAGTTAGGAATTGTTCAAGATTGTCTTCTTGGTGATAGTGAACAATTGTAACTAAATCTTAGTTTTCTGTGGGATTCGACTCCAGACTTGTAAACCGGATTATATTTGCAGCGATCACATTGTCCTTTTATAAGGCATAGTTGGGCGTGATCAAATTTTGGCGTCGTTGCCGGGGAACTGACGGTGTAGTTGTAGGTGTACATATTTCCAGGTTTCAAGTTTGAACTTTTATTTTTATTTTTTGTATTTGATTTTTTTTCTTTTATTTTTTTATTTTAGTTTTATTTGTTTAGTTTAGAAACATGACATCATGGAATTATGAGAATTTTGTTGGTAATTTTTCTTTTGATCCTCCTTATGCATATTGTGAAGGAAACCACTAGGGCAAATTTATCAAAATATTCCTGAGAGAGAGTTTTGTGCACCAACTTAATCTTATGTGTGGAATGTGTGTGATATGTGTGGTAGTTAAGATGGTCACTTTTACGGTTGTGCTTATATTTCATACCTTCCCCCAACCCCTTACTTTGATGGTTCTTCTTTTTCTGGTGAAGTTAATAGGAACAAAAAACCTAGGGAAGCTGACCTAAAAAAGCTCGAAGATATGTTAAAGTGCATTTTGGAACAATAGAGTAAATTACTACTGCGGATAGAAAGGCAGGAGGAAACTATTCACAACTTGAAAGCTCACATGAGTCAACTAGTTGAAGTTTTTAATGCAACAAGCCAATATTATGAATAGTATTCAAGAAGAGCCTGAATTAGATACAGAAATTGATGAGCTAGAGGAAGATGCTGGAGTAGGACACCAACAATCAATAGCACTAGATTTTAAGGATGTCGATGTTGTAGAAGAGATAATTGAGTCAACCAAGAATATTGAGGATACATATTTTGTTGACTATTATCATTAGTGTTGAGAATGTAGACTGTCCTAATGTTCATATAGTTGAGGGCATTGGTCCTCACTCCAAGTATTTTTTCACATTGTGTTTAGATGATGATATGAAAATAGAGTCGTCCGAGCCATTTGCGGAGTCGAGGAATGAGGAACAAAGTGCTTACATTCTGGAATTTTTCTTGCAAGAAAATTGGGATTACACACCTCATCTAAAGGTCAAGAAGTGCAGAATACTATATTATTTTATTGGGCCAGCCAGGTTCGTTCCACCACCCTAGGAGCATGATCATAGACCAGAATCAAAATTTGGGGTCCGATTCATAAGTTCAAAGTGGAGGCAGAAAGTGATTCACATCGTGCCGCGATGTTAAATCAAGCGCTTGTTGGGAGGTAACCAGCTTTACTATTTATTTTTATTTTTTGTATTAATTTTTTTAGTTGTATTATTTTGTAGTGTCAATTTTTTTATTTTTTAGGAGCATGGAAAGCAAATATTGGAAGGATGCACCAACAAATGCAATGGTTGGAACTAAGTGTGAGGTACCCGCACGAAGGACCAAGCTGGGAGAAGTCTGAGTAACCCATGAACTGCTAGTGTTTCGGCCTTTGGCCTATCATGGAGTTTCTTTTACCCTCTTGTATGTATGGATGTGCATTGGGGACAATGCACAACTTTAAGTGTGGGGTGAGGAGATTGTCTGGGTAGCTTTTCATGCTACTTTTGCTATGTTTTTTTTAAAGATTGGACTTTTTCTGATGACGGATCTTCTAGACAGTTTTCTTGAGGGAAGTAAGTCAAAATAAAATACCAAAAAGATTTTTTGTTTTGTTTTAGGTAGTGTAGTAACCCCCTTTGGTTTTTCTTTAGGCCACGGTTCTTTTCCAAGGATTTTATTTGAACCGGGCGTAGTTAGTTTTTTTTTAAGTAGGAGCCATTGTGTTGTGTTATGAATTGAAGCAATATCTCTTGACTTGGTTATGCCTTGAGAATAGTGAGTACTTTGGTTGTGATGTTTGTGCTCAGTATTTGACTCTTGGAGAAGTACCTTAAATTGTATTATCTGAACTTTGCTTTACTTACTGCTTTGACCAGAGTGTCTATGAATCCAATCTTGAGTGAGTTATGTGCTGTGCGTGTGAGGTTTTGCATTATTCAGTGCATTACATTTGATGCCTAGAACTTGCCTCGCGTGTTTGCAAAGTGAAATAGTAGTTTTGTTCAGTCTTGGAAGTGATATAAGCATTTCTTGCTGAGCCATATATACATATTTTATCCACCTAATTATTATGTATCGTAGTTAACTCCTTTGAGCCTGTAATCATATTTCTTTGGCAACCACATTACAAGCCTTACCCGTTCGTTTGAATTAACCATCTATTTGAGCCTTTTCACCTCTCATGAGCACTTGAATGTTATGAACTTTGTAAAAGTTAAAGTGTGGGGTGATTGGTTTGGCTTTTGAGTAGAACTAATTGAATAAGGAGAAAGGTGCACTGTTTTGAAGAAAAAAAAAAAGGAACAGCCACTTGAATTGAAAAAAAATATATATATAGTTGGATTATTGTGAAAAAAAAATTTCTTTGATAAGTGGTGGCTCTTGACGTAAGTGTGCTTAAAGAAGAATGGGGTAATTTATATTGATATGAAGGTGGAATTTTGGTTTGACATAAGTATGGGGTTTGAATGTTAAAGTATATGAATTAAAGTGCTTAGGGATGTGTAGTCACTCTTATATCTAAATGAATCTTACCCGTCTCATAGCCTACTTTACAACCAAATAAAGTCCTAATTGATCCAAGATTGAATGAGCTTGATTAGTGGAGTAGTACACTACGGGCAAGCTTATGGTGCATCTTTTGTGGCATATGAATGTTATTTCTAAGAGTGAGTGAATTCTTTCTATCTTGAGTTCCTAAGTGTTCATAAATTTTATTGTGTGGAACTACTCTCTTTTGTATTTTGTGGGCACTTGATTCATGAAAGAAAGGGAATGTCAGTGACCTCTAAGTTAGAGTAAGTAGGTGAGTTGGGAATAATGTGTGACACTTGTGAGTCAAATCTTAAGGTGAAGATGTTAGGCTTTTGTGCTTAGTCTATTTTAAATACTCTTGGTGTGATGAGTTGGGAGAATTGTTTAAAAAGGCTGTGTCTGTAAAAAAAGTGTAGTTTGATTCCTCGAGGACGATAGGCTATAATTACGTATTATAGTTGATTATTACACTCTAATTTACTGCACTTTAGTTGAGTTTGCGCTTTAATCGCTAGTATTTTGTACTAATTGTGTGTTTATACCTTGTAGGTATGATTACATGCTATATAGATGTTATGGAATAAATTTAAGTGATTTGAAGCTTTGAAGTCTGAGTAAAAGTTCAAGGAATTAAGCCGGGATCGTGTTCAGGAGTCAATTTGATAGTTGAGAATAAACGAAGACTCGATGAGGCATATTGCGCACTCTTTAGTAAAATGAACATAACTTTTACTAAGAACTCCATTTTGGCTCCATAATATATGGTTGGAAAGATAATTCAAAGGGCTACAACTTTTATATATTTCCATTGTTCTAAATTCTCAACGGAACAGGATGAAAATGTGCGGTTTTACCGCGACCGTGACAGAAGGCATTCGCGGACGAATGAAGAATCTGAGAGGGTGTTTGGCCGCGGTTTGACCGCGACCGCGGACATCCGGGCCTAAAACTTGTCCTTTTTCGCATAGGAGAAGGTATAGTGTTTGGGCCTGACCCTACTTGGTATATATACATAGAAAAATGGTACTTTTGAAGAAGGGACATTTTTTGGACAAAAATTAGAGCTAAGGAGGCGAGAGACACTAATTTAGGGTGAGACAACACCCTTGGAGGCAAGAACACATTAGGAGCAAGGTGGAGAATTCTTCCACGTGTTTTTCCTTCCTCTTCCTATTTTTCATTGTTGGTTATGACTTTTAATATTGTAGTTTTGCATGCTATTATGAATAGATAATTTGTTATCTAGAGTTTTGATTGAACCTTTTGTAGAATAAATTCTTGTTACGTTTTTATATAATTGAGCCATAGCTTTTCTCTATTTGTTCAACTACGTTTATATTCTGGTTGATTGAAGAGCTCTCAATTAGTTATGTCTATTTAGTATTCATAACTCAGGAGAGAGTGCATATTTAGGTAATTGTTGAACAACACCACTCCCAAAGTATATGCGGGATCGATAACCGAGGGTTTAAAGGCGGAATTAAAGATAACGAAGCCTTGAGTGCGATTTGAAGCGAGATGTATTAAAAACCAGCTAGCGTAGCCCGGGAGAGTGCGTCTAGTAAATTGTCGTAATTACTCGGGAGGGATTTACGGTAATAAGAGTGCTCATGATTGGTATGGAATACTTAGGCGAAATTATAGAAGACATAGCGGGAAGGATTCCGACAATTGGAGAAATCATATCTCTAGACCTCCTTAATCTTGTCTCTAACCCTTAGTATCTTTGGTTGTTAATTTATTATCTTAATTTGTTATTTAATTAGTTAAACACATCAATCTAAATATATATAAGTTAGGAATTGTTCAAGCTTGTCTTCTTGGTGATAGTGAACAGTTGTAGCTAAATCTTAGTTCTTTGTGGGATTCGACTCCGGACTTGTAAACCGGATTATATTTGCAGCAACCGCTTCGTCCCTTTTATAAGGCATAGTTGGGCGTGATCAAGCCCGTTGTGTCAATAACTATGGCTTGTTAATTCAAATCAGAAGATCAATGAAACTATGTCATATGTGTTCACAAGTCAAAACGAAAGTCAATCAATGGTGTCCAAGTAGAAGCAAGAGAGACTTCTAGGCAACCTAATTCAAGTTCAAATCCAAATTATTTCTATCTGGATGTGAATCCTAATTATTGTTTGTGGAAACACCAGAGTGTTGTTGAAGGATAATACTAAATCAAGGCCAAGCTGTCAACAAAATCCAGATTAATTTAAATTTTAGAAATTGTAACCTTTATTATTCTTTTGAAAACAAGTACTTGTATAATGTGGTATGCTAGCTATTTCGTATTTTAATTTTTCAATAAAAAAATTTGTGTTTCATGAACCATCCCCATGCCCAGAAGGAAACACTAACAAGGGCGGGCTCATAAATTTGTCAAATTTGTTATGAATTTTAGAAAATATACGAGCAGCAAGAAGGTTGAAAAATATGATTGAAAAAACTGTCTCTAAAATTTTATTAATCATAGGGCTTTAAATAGCCAAATAAATAGTAGACTCCTCCTACAACTAAATTATTAAACTCTTACTATAATTAAAATTCTGAATCTTGTAGCAGACTTCTCCTAAAACTAAACAACTAATTATTCTATAAAACAGTAGCAGTAACAGATGCAACATCTAACAAAATTTTGAATTACAACACTTGTACAAGAGAAGAAAATAAGAAGAATAATGGGTAATAAAAGGCCGCCTGAAGAAGGATTGGACTATAAGGATTTATTGTATATAACCTTATTTTGTATTTTTGAAAAAGACTATTTTTATGGCTTGAACGAGTGATCTCCTGATCACATGACAAACAGTTATACCAGCTATTCTTAGAGAATAATAATGAGAAAATACACATTTTTTCTAACTACTAGTACACCTTTATTTTAGTGCCTATGTTGTTGTTGTCGGCATATTGTAACTTCAAGTTCAACTTTATATTTTCCATCTTATTATAATTTTGAAAACGTGTTATGTGCTAACCAAACCAAACTAATTAGAAAAGTGAACATTTCACACTTGTTTGTACTCTAAAAATTTCCTTAAATTATGGCAAGTCCGAAGCTAAAATCAGAATTAACGTTAAAGATAAAGAGTAAGGACAAAACTTGAAATTTTCTTGGGCCCTCCATGCTTGTGGGGTTTATATTCTAAGGCATTTTCTGTGGGGTTTAAATTCAAAACAATTCAACTTGTCTTGCTCATGTTAAATGAACAAAATGTTTTTTTCTATTTCCAGAAAATAAAGAGATCAATTTATGATACCATACATCGAGAAAGGTGTAACCTGTTACAACATTCCAGCTCTTCTTGTTAAAAAATATTATACATCCTGAGAATAGCATAACAAATTCCTAGAATGGAAAAAATCCAAAATCCAAAATGCAAGAATGGTTAGTTAATAGTTACACATCTTCGGTGAAAACTTATATCCAGTATAAAAATAAAATATTATTGTTACCTTTCTATATGTATAGTCCCTCCATCTCAAATTATCTATTGCATTTTTTTTTTTACACACCCCATAAGAAGACTATTTTATCTTTATTTATGTCTTAAGGTATAATTCCTCTTTATTAAATATTTACACTATATATGTGTTATTTTCATCTTCAAGAACAATCACTACTAAGGGTAATGGACAAAAATAATAATTGTGCCTTGAATTTCTAAAATAATTAATAAATTGAGATAACTATTTTTGAAAAATCACAATATATAATATATATATATATATATATACTCCTTCGGTTCACTTTTACTTGGCAGCTATACTAACAATAGATGTTTATTTTTATTTGTCACTTTACGCATATTAAAATAAAATAATTCTATTTCCTATTTTACCCTTAAGTCATTGACCAACACTTCTTGAATAATTAATGGTCAATTGTAGCTTTCTAATGCTCAATATTGGAATTCACAGAGAAATCTTCATCATCCCCTTCGTTAAACACAAAAGTCATCTTTTATTCTCTTTTTCTTTGGAGTATTTTTTTCTTCACATTTTTTTTAAAACTCACTAGTTAGTCCGAAAAGTGTGTGCACATCTCCTTTAACAATGAGATTTGATGATTATCTGGCTGCATAGGTGCCCAGGCCTTCGGACCTTTTAGTCTCAGAGTGCTGCAGTTCTTGCTTTACATATGGAGTACACTATATCTGCTAATGTTGCTAGCACAAAATTCCCTGGACATTCTCCCTTTAACTTGCCTTATCATCCTTCTACCTAGACCTCGAAATTCTGTGTTAGTTATACTAATGTTCAACCATTTTAGGATACCTCTCAAGTATTCTTTCGATAGTTGACATTTAAAAATTAGATGTTCAATTGTCTCCCCTTCATTACCACATATCACACATTACTTGTCTTGGCTAATGTCACGGCCTAATTCCCAAACTCGGCCGTGATGACGCCTCTTGTGAAGACAAGGTCAGCCAGAACAACGCAAACACCTCTTTTAACAAATAATTAATATTTAACAAATCCAAACGCGTGTAAAACAATTATAAATGTGAAAACATCGATAATAGCAAAGGATACCATCTCGACACTGCCCAAATCGAGGTATCACAAGTCATGAGCTTCTACAGAGGTTTCCATAAGTCTACAGAATATAATATCCGGTACAATGGTCTGAAAAAAACATAAATGAGGTAAGATAGGGGAGACAAGGGGCTGCGGACCTCAACAACTACCTCGTAACTCCAACTCGCTGCCTGGTCTGGAAGGAATCAATGCTCAGGTGCGGACTCTACTATGCCTGAATCTACACACATGGTGCAGGTGTCCAAAGAGTAATGTAAGTACTCCGACCCAGTGAGTAATAATATTAAATAATAACCGAAGGCATGAAAACGCATAAATTCACAAGGCAATTCTATATCAGGCAGTATATCGCTTAAAAAGCAGTAAAATAATAAAGAGTCAAACGAAATCTCTTTTTAAAACAGGTAAAATCAGGTAAAATGACGAGTAAATAGTGAATAGAAATTTGCCCCTCGGGCCCAGTATCAATCGCACAGAATAGTATCAGCCCCACGGGCTCAGTATCAATCACTCAGCATAATATTAGCCCTTCGGGCTCACTCTCAGATCATATGGGTACCCGCGTTCACTGTGGGTGAACAGACTCCGAAGGGGCCCCGTACGACCCAAGCGTTATATCAACATAAGGCCTGAAAGCCTTCTCACATCACTCATAAGGCGTGAAAGCCTCCTCACATCACTCATAAGGCGTGAAAGCCTCCTAACATCACTCACAAGACCTAAAAGCCTCCTCACGTCACTCAAGACACCTCCTGCTATATAAATGTATCTCAGGCCCTCGGCCTCACTCAGTCCAGAAAACATTATGATCCCTTCGGGCATCAAAAATATAGTAATGCTTAGCCTAAACATCAGTGAAATATCTTTTAAGTCTCAAAATCCAATTAAAGTGGTTGAGATAGTAAAACAGTATAATCAACAGGATAGAGTTCAAGTGGTATATCAAATAGCGATGAAACAGTGATAAAAATCCACGAAAGACTCAAGTAGTTGGCATGAAGCCCAAAATACGGCAGTAAGCCCAAATCATATTGATAACAGACACATCTCAGTTAAATACGCGGTAAAAATATCAATCGGGACGGACCATGTTATAATTCTCAATAGTAAATAATCTCGTGCTCGTCATAAATCGCGTGTTTCACCACAATATAACATTACGTTGTGCAAATCCGGGTTTCAAACCCTCAAGATATCATTTACTATCATTACTCACCTCAAGCCGGCCAAAATCCTAGCTCGCTATGTCATTGCCTCTCAAATCGGCCTCCTCGCATGTCGAATATGATATAAACCATAACGAATACATCACAATAGGCTAAGGGAACATAATCCAATCGAAAGAATCGAAAATCACAGAATTGCAAAACCTGATCCCCCAGCCCACTTCTAAAATTCCAGAAAATTTTACATCAACGGATTTCTTATCTCGCCACGAGTCTATACATATCAAGAACTCCCAAATCTTATCTCAAATGGCCCATCAAAACCCAATTGAAATATCAAAACTCAAGCCATAGTTCTTCCCCTTTTTGATAAAATTTCATGGATTTCTAGGTTAATTATACAATTAAACCATGCATTTAGGTCGTAGAACTCACCTCCAATCAATCACAGTCGAAATCCCCTTCAATTATCGTCCAAAATCTCTCAAGGAGGTTCCAAAGAAATGAATCTTTAAAACCCTTTCTGTCCAGATGTTTTTGTATTTGCGATCCATATACCGCATCTGCGGTTTCCGCTTCGACAAAATTCCTCCACTTTTGCGTAGTTCCACTTAAACGCCCGGACCGCTTCTGCGGTCAAACTCCACATATGCAGATTCCGCTCCTGCAGAAAGCCAACTTTCTAAGAAACTCGCACCTGCGATCCACCTACCCGCATCTGCGAGACCGCTTCTGCAATCCTATTTCTGCAGATGTGAAAATATCTGAACGAGCAATCCCAGCAATAACATAAGTCCAAAATTCATCCCGATAGCCATTCGAAATCATCCGGAGACCCTCGGGACCTCAACCAAAAGTGTCAACCTATCCTAAACATTATTCGAACTTACTCAAATCATCAAAACACCACAAATAACACTAAAACCATCAAATTATATCAGATTCAAGCCTAAAGTTCTTTTAATACTTTCGAAACACGCATTTGATAAAAAGCCCGACCATAACACCTCCGAATGACCTAAAATTTTGCACACACATCCCAAATTACCTAACGAAGCTGCATCAACTCTGGGAATTCCATTGCGACCCTCGGATCAAAATTTCATCTATCAAACATAATTTGCCAAAATATTAACTTCGCCAATTCAAGCCTAATTCTACAATGGACCTCCAAAATCAATTCCGATCAAGCTCTTAAGTCACTAATCATCTCCCGAAGCTAACCAAATCACCAGAAATCATATCCAAACCCTATAACTCATAAGTCAACATCCGGTTGACTTCTCGAAACCAAACCTTCCTTAAAGAGACTAAGTGTCTCATTTCCTACCAAAAACCTCTCCGAACCAACTCGATCACATAAAATACAGATAATGAGCATAAAGGAGCTTAAAATGGGGAAAATGAAGTGGTAACTCACGTGACGACGGGTCGGGTTTTCACATCCTCCCCAACTAAAATAAACGCTCGTCCTCATGCGGGTCAAGAAACATATCTGAAGCCCCAAACAGGTAAGGATATCTGCTCCGCATCTCCCCCTCGATCTCCTAAGTAACCTCCTCCACGGGCTGACCTCTCCACTGCACTTTCACCGAAGCTATATCCTTTGATCTCAACCTAACGACCCAAAATAGCCACCAGCTCCACATCATAGGTCAAATCATCATCCAACTTAACTGTGCTGAAGTCCAATACATGGGACGGGTCCCCAACATACTTCTGGAGCATAGATACATAAAATACCGGGTGCACGCATGATAGGCTGGGTGGCAAAACAAGGATATAGGCTACCTCCCTAATCCTTCTAAGTAACTTAAAAGACCCAATAAATTGCGGACCCAGCTTCCCTTTCTTTCAAAACTGCATAACACTCTTTATAGGCGAAACCTTCAGCAAGACCTTCTCACCAACCATATAAGACACATCTCGAACCTTTCAATCTGTATAACTCTTCTGTCATGACTGATTTGTACGAAGTCTCTCCAGAATCATCTTTACCTTCTCTAAAGCATCTTGCACCAACTCTGTCCCTAATAGCCTAGCCTCGCCGGGCTCAAACCAACCAACTGGAGATCTACAATGCCTCCCATACACCGCCTCATACAGAGCCATTTTAATGCTCGACTTATAACTATTATTGTAGGCAAACTCTGAAATAGGTAAAAACTCATTCCAAGAACTTCCAAAATCAATAACATAGGCTCCTCCAATATATGAATAGTATGCTCGGACGACCCGTCCATCTGAGGATGAAATGATATGCTCAACTCTACCTGCGTACCCAACTCTCACTGGAGGACAATGTCCTCCAGAACTGAGAAGTAAACTGAATACCTCTATCTGAGATAATAGACACCGGAATACCATGCAATCGAACAATATCTTGGATAAAGATCTCTGTTAGCCGCTCCGAAGAATAGGTAGTACACACTGGAATAAAGTGCGCAGACTTGGTTAGCCGATCCACAATCACCCAAATCAAATCAAACTTCTTCAAAGTCCGAGGAAGACCACTCACAAAATCCATAGTGACTCTCTCTCACTTCCACTTGGGAATAATCATTCGCTGAAGTACGCCACCCGATCTCTGATGCTCATATTTCACATGCTGACAGTTGAGACACCGAGCCACAAATCCTACGATATCTTTCTTCATTCTTCTCCACCAATAGTGCTGCCTCAAATCCCGATACATCTTCACAGCATCCGGATGAATGGAATACCATGAGCTATGGGCCTCCTCCAATATCATCTCTCGAAGCCCATCCACATTGGGCACACAAATCCGGCGTTGCATCCTCAACACGCCATCATCACCAATGGTTACGTTTCTAGCATCATCGTGCTGCACCATGTCCTTAAGAACAAACAAATGCGGATCATAACTCTCTGATGCAATCATATAAGGAAGATCGAGAAACTACACAAGCCAACACCCAACTAGGCTCTGAAATATCTAGTCTCACCAACCGATTGGCCAAGGCCTAAAAATCTACTGCAAAGGGCCTTTCCCCAACTGGAATATACGCCAAACTCCCCATACTAATTGCCTTTCGGCTCAAAGTATCGGCCACTATATTGGCCTTCCCCAGATGATACAGAATGGTAATATCATAATCCTTAAGTAACTCTAGACACCTCTGTGGCCTCAAATTAAGATCTTTTTGCATGAACAAGTTGAAGATTGCGATGATCGGCGAATACCTCACAAGATACGCCATACAAGTAGTGCCTCAAAATCTTCGGAGCATGAACTATAGCAGCCAACTCCAAATCATGAACATGGTAGTTCTTCTCGTAGGGCTTCAATTAATGAGAAGCATAAGCAATAACTCTACCCTCATACATTAATACACATTTGATCCCAACTCTCGAAGCAACACAATATATAGTATAAGAACCTGAAGCTGAGGGCAAAACCAATACTGGAGCCGTGGTCAAAGCTTTCTTGAGCTTTTGAAAGCTCTCCTCGCACTCGTCCGACCATAAAAATGGAGCACCCTTCTAAGTCAACTTGGTCAATGGCGATGCAATAGGGGAAAATCCCTAAATAACCTGCCAAACCAAGGAAACTATGAATCTCTGTGGTTGAGGTTGGTTTAGACCAATTCTGAACTGCCTCTATCTTCTTCAGGTCGAACTGAATACCCTCGCTGGACACCATGTGCCCCATGAAAGCCACTGAATTGAGCAAGAACTCACACTTAGAGAACTTTGAATAAAGCTTCTCCTCCCTCAACCTCTACAATACAACTCGCAAATGTTGCGCGTGATCCTCCAAACTACGTGAGTACACCAGAATATCATCAATAAAAATAATAACAAACGAATCCAGATAAGGTCGAAATACACAGTTCATCAAATGCATGAATGCTACTAGGGCATTGGTTAGTCCAAGAGACATAACAAGAAACTCATATTGCCCATGTCTAGTCCTGAAAGTAGTCTTAATAATATCTAAATCCCTAATCGTCAACTGGTGATTGCCCGAACGGTGATTAATCTTTGAGAACACCCTCTCTCCCCGAAGCTGGTCAAACAAATCATCAATGCAAGGCAGAGGATACTTGTTCTTTACTGTTACTTTTTTCAATTGCCTGTAGTCAATGCACATTCTCACGGTGTCATCCTTCTTCTTTAAAACAGAACTAGTGCACCCCACGGTGACACACTAGGCTGAATAAACCCTTTATCTAGGAGTTCCTAAAACTGATCCTTCAAATCTTTCAACTCCGCTAGTACCATATGATATGGCGAAATGGAAATGGACTGAGTGCCCGGCACCAGGTCAATACCAAAATCAATATCCATGTCCAGTGGCATGCCCGACAAGTCTGCAGGAAATACATCGGGAAACTCCCTTACAACTGGAATAGAATCAATGCTAGGAGTCTCGACTCCAACATCCCTCACAAACGCCAAATATGAAAGCCAGCCTTCCAAACCATACGTTGGGCCCTTAAGAATGAATTCACCAAGCTAGGAACATAATCAGCCATACCACGCCACTCGATCCTCGGTACACCCGATATAGCCAACGTGATTGTCTTAGCATGACAGTCTAGAATAGAATGACATAGAGACAACCAGTCCATGCCTAAAATAACATCAAAATCTACCAAGCTCAATAGCAATAGATCAACTCGGGTCTCCATACCCCTAATAGTCACCAAATATGACAGGTACACATGGTCTACAATAATAGTAGCATCCACCAGGGTAGATATATGAACAGGTAAAGCAAGAAACCCTCGGGATGTACCCAAATGATGAGAAAAATATGAGGACTCATAGTAATAGGTGGAACCAAGAACAAAAAGACTGAGGCATCTATGTGGCAGACTGAAATAATACCTGTAATGACAGCATTTGAAGCAATGGCATCTGTCCTACCCTGAAGAGAATAAAATGAGCCTGATCGACCTCCACCTCTAGGGTGACCCCTAGCTACCTGACCCTCACTTGATCGACATCCACCTCTAGGGCGACCCCTGGTTGCCTGACCCTCACCCCTAGCTAGCTGGGCGAGTGTTGAGAAAACTGGACCAGAAGACGAGGGATGACCCCTCTGCTGAGATAAGCTAGCAGTACGACGAGGATACTGCCTTCACATATGCCCAAACTCTCCACACTCATAACAACTCCCATGTGCTGGGGAATGGGACTGAAGGGAACCCCTCGTACCGAAGTGACTAGCTAATGCACTCAGCCTTGAAGAACACTGAGCAGATGGAGCACGAGATGAACTTTGTGTTGGAAGAGCAATGAAGTCTAAGTAAAAGCACAAGGAATTAAGCAGGGATCATGTTCAGGGGTCAAATTTGATTGTTAAGAAAAAACAAAGACTCGAGTAGGTATATTGCGTATTGCCTAGTAAAATAGACATAACCGTTTTCTGCAAACTCCATGTAACAACTAAATTTCGCTCCTGAAAAATAATAATCAAGACAAGAAAAATAGCGATAAATATTATATTTAAATTCAAGTGATGGGGTTACAATCTCTAAAATATCTCTAAATCAAAAGAGATGTAGTCCTCTGATTCTTCTCGTCACGGATGATGGTTCAAGAGCTTGAAAGCTTGATCTTGAACTTGACGGATTTCAGATTTGTAGTACGTCACGAACGATTTGAAGCTCGTCACGAACCAGGATTTGATATTGCAGTTATCACGAACGGAAGATTTGAAGCCGCCCGCCTAAGACTTGAGTTCGCCTTTGGAATTTGACCACAGACGATGATTGCAGATATGGATGGAGACCTTGATGCTATCCTTCAAAGCTTCTTTAGCCTTTCCTTCTGCTTACTTGCTTATGCCTTAGCCTTCTCCCTTGACCCCTTTATATAGGTGTGGGGTGGGGTAATCTCCAAGAAAACCCTAGTAGATTATTGGTCTTGAGGCTTATGGGTTGGTCCATTTGATAGAAAACCCACAGACGGGCTGGCCCAATATTACATTGGACTTTTATTTAAATCAACTTATTTAATATTTAAATAATCGGCCCGATTATACTAGCCTATAGTATCATTTGGACTAATACGTATTTAATATATGATAAAATCCAAAGTATTTGTGGATTCAAATTTAATAAAAATTTAATTGCCTACAAATGCCTCCTGCTTCAAGGCTTGTCAGGATGAAGGCTTGCCGAAATCAAAGAAGAGACTTGAAGTACCCATGAAGATAACATCCCTTCGTGAATCATTTAGTCAAATGGTCTGATGTACCAAAGTTAACCGTCTTGATTTTTTTTCCATGTTAGAGAAGAATTTAGTTGCGTCAATTGCTTTTGGCCAATGCCATTATCACTATGTTGCAGCTTGAATGTTAGCTTGCAATACATAATAACCATCAATGTAGAGCTAAGCAGTGGTATTACCAAAGTTATAAAATAACTTGGCTTGTTGATGGGATATGTATTTTTTTTTGTTCCATGAAACACTTGGTCATCATTCCTTCTATGAAAAGAATGTGTATGGACTCAAAATAAATAAGCCAAACCTATTTTACATAGGACAAATTAAAGACTTAACAAATTTGGTAAGAATCCCGAGCACTTCAACTTTAAACAAGGAATTTTTTTTTTACCAAATATGTTATGGTTGTTTCCATGTTTGAACCATATTATGGTTGGTAAGAACATGCTTGAAATATATTACAGTTGTTTTCATATTTCCAGCACTCCAAGGGTTTGCAATTTGTTCCCATGTTTGAAATCCTTGTTTCCTGGTTTTAAACTTTTTCATACACAAACGGACATAGTATTTTCTTGTTTACGTATGTCGCTAGCTTAAAAATCAAGAATTTCCTTATTCTTCCCTTGCTTGTTCCTATAAATTCGCCACTTTTTCCTTGTATCGTTGCCATAGTAGAAGTCCTACGCTCTTTGATGAAAGCAACAATACTACTTTTTGATTGGTTTTAAAGGTACTCTTTAATAGTTGGCAACGCAATCCCGTCGCTCGATTCTCCTAACGTTTTTTTGTGCAGTTGCTGCCAAGAATTTCAGCTTTGTGCGTCTTAACCAAAAAAATCATATCTTAGTGTAGGAGTATCTAAATCACGAGTGGTTTGCGGCTACAGAAACTAGACTCGGATTACTATAACATATCAAAAATTTGGATCTAGATTTGCATCGTAGCATCCCAGGTGAGCTTCGTAATCTTGGTTTAAGTTCTGTCACTGCTCGATATTCCAGTTTTTTGCGTCTTAACTAAAAAAATAATATCTTGGTGTAGGTACGCCAAAATCACGAGTGGTTTACGGCTAAGGAAACTAGACTCGTAGTACTACAACATATTAAAAATTTGGATCTAGATTTGCATCGTAGCATCTCAGGTAAGCTTCGTAATCTTGGTTTATGTTCTGTCACTGCTCGATATTCTAGTTTTGTGCGTCCTAACTAAAAAAATCATATCTTGGTGTAGGAACGACGAAATCACGAGTGGTTTATGGCAACAAAAACGAGACTTCCAGATCTACGATATAGGTATAGAATCATAATCAGAATATGCTAATATATTCCCAGATGTTTTCTGGAATTTATGCAATATATTAAGACATACTGCCCCATTCTTTCTTGCTATTTTTTTTATAGATTCTTCCCTTTCTTTTTTTTTCGCAGACTCTCGGAGCAGCACATAGGGCTGTGAATTCCATCAGCAAGGATGCGTTTTATCGACCATGATACACTATACCCACAACTTGAGATTATTAGCGACAAGCAGAATCCGCGCGCCCAAGTTCTAACTTTAAAAGTTCATCCTCTAGTGATAGGTGCTTTCTCGCTCGCTAGAAAGCCACTTGAAGCCTCCCTTGATCTTGCAGAATGGTCAACTAGAGAGATGAAGGACGCATTGGACAGATTTTCGGGCAAATCCACCAGCATGAAGGTCCTACTTTTAAAATCCTCCACCCATCAAAAGGTCGCATCTGCTAGTCCTCTTCATTGTGATCACGATGAACGTCTTGCCACTTGGAGTGTTCCTCCTTCCGGCTTTGGTGAAGTTCGCTACACGTCCAAATATTGGGAGTGGGTAGAAGATGTTCTTGCTCGCAACAAGTTGACTTTGGATGGCATTAAGGTCTATGACGCCATCTTTGCTTCGTTGTTCACATATGACTACAATGAGAATGTCCTCCGTGCCTTTTGTGAGCTTTGGCGTCCATCTACCAACACAATTTCTACCTCTATTGGTGAACTCTCCATCTCTTTGTGGGATTTGCAAGCAATCGGAGGCCTCCCGGTGCATGGGTCTTTCTACGACGAAGTTATCCCCTCGGCTAAGGAGTTGACATAAGAAGATGCTCAAGGAAAACCTTTCCTCCCAAGAAGTTGTTTGCACCTGTTTTCGGCAACCTACAAACTCATGAAGGATGAGGTCCATGAGGTCTCCATTCATGATTGGGTGGATTTTTGGTTTCGAGGCCCGAGTAGGTATGCCAAGCCTCCGCAAAAATTATCGAGGAATCGGACTACAAGGCCGAAATTGAATCATAATCCTTCTGGAAATATTGACGCGAGCTTCCTACCACGAACTGATGAGGAGAATGCCCCCTTTATTGAGCTTGGCATGGAGGAGTCACTTAGAGCTGAGACTTATTTGGTGGCTTTTCTTGCATGTTGGCTTTGCAAATTTGTGTTCCCCAACAAGAAGATTGAGTACATTCGTGCTAGCTTCTTCAAAATTGCGAGTTTGATGGCTCATGGAGAGAAGTTTTCCTTGGCGGTTCCCGTCCTTGCAAGCATTTACCATGGCTTGAAGGAGGTCTCCACTTCTCAAGATTTGGGCGCCTGCAAAGCACTCTTTCCTATTCATTATGTATATGGATGGATAGGAGCATATTTTGACACCTACTATCATGTTAAACGTCCACAACGAGGTCCGCAGATGTGCAAAGTTTCTGGGGAGAAGATGGCCAAGAATTTCGACCTTAGTAATGCCCGCGAGTTGTTTCAACAAGTTAGTGCGCGACAACTTCACCATTTGGCTATGCTACAGGGGAGGGAATTGCATCTTACCGATCGTGACGAACAATCAAATTCTTGGAGCGATTTTTTTATAAGTCTTCCCTCAAGTTTCATCACCCTTAGGCAGGATGACATTCATATTGTGGAATCTTATAGCCCGCATAGGTTTAGTCGTCAATTTGGCTTTTGTCAAGATGTTCTTGGCAAACTTATAGAGCGAACCTATAATGGCTCACTGAAAATGCTAGTGCAATTTTGGGACTCCTGTGTTCGTCTTGGAGGTTCATCAAAGGTTATTGTCCCTACAT
This sequence comes from Nicotiana noctiflora, assembly GCA_032618575.1. Taxonomy (NCBI): domain Eukaryota; kingdom Viridiplantae; phylum Streptophyta; class Magnoliopsida; order Solanales; family Solanaceae; genus Nicotiana; species Nicotiana noctiflora. Next base: position 53,337 of record JASVEL010011202.1, read on the forward strand.
GTCCATCCGAAGAGGGACCTCTAATGACTCGTGAGTATGCAGACTGGTGGTTAGCTCGTCGAGTGCACTCTTCCCGACAAAGCACTCATATCGTTTTGAAAGTTCCAAGGAAAGGTGATATTCCTTTATCCTCCAAAGATGATCAACGTCAAAAGAACACTCACGAAGGGTCTTCCAAGTCCAAGTTAAGATCAAAAGATCCTTCGCCAAGAACCAAAGTCTTATCCGAGTCTACCTCTTCGACAGGCGGGGATGCCCATGTGGACAAAGGAGCTAAACATTTGTTGACTTCCAAGACAACTACTGCCACTGTGGAGGTGACGAGCAATCCTTGCAAAAGAAAAATGCCTCCTACCTCACAAAGCAAAAATGTTGCAAAGACAACCAACGTCGTGCCAACAAATGAGGAAAAGACTCAAGCTTCTGCTCTGCCCAATGAGATTTTGAATGTTAGTGCATCTTCTAGTTCAAACGGGAGCGATGTTAGTCACGACATCCATTGGAATCGTTCAAAGAAGAAGGCTAAGGACACGAGCCATAGTGAGTTTGCTGACTTGGACGCTCTCAGTATCGATACTGGATTTTTCGTAGAAGGTGACCCTGGCTCGATGATGCCGTTGTCTGAACTGGAGAAACGATTAAATATTATTATTTCCTTCAAATTTACTCCCTTTCTCTTCCCTTTTTTTTTTTGAAAACTAAATTATTTATTTTATTTTTTTATTTTTTTGTTTCAGTTGGGCATCGATGAGTTGTATGGTGATGTACTTGGTGACGACATAATGGAAGACTGTGTTACAAGCCCAAATTCCCGCCGCAAAGAATCCTCACACTTCATTTGATGGTGTCGAAAATCATGCTGCGAAAAATGCTCTGTCGACAGACTTGAGTCTAACCAAAGAGTCGCGCCTCGTTCTTCCAGAAGACATTGTGCCCCCCACGCCAGCCATGACGAATAAGACGGAGGTTGCTACGAGTCAAGCAAAGCGTCTAAAAGCCTTCGAGCCTACTCCACGGCCATTGCATCTTGGTGCTCCAAACTTCAAGCCACAAGAGACTATTTCCCGTATTAAACATTCTTTTGTTAACACGATGTGGCATACCTTGCGTGAATGGATCGAAGAGTTCTCTCTTGATTCTCTGAATAGCTTTACAAATTTTGAGGAAAGTATTGCTTTGAGTCTTGAGGAAATTAAGAAGGAAAATATTATTGATACTTCTACCTTAGAGGCTCTTGTCGAGGCTTTTTTCAAGACATATGCGGATTACGATGCTTTAAGATCATCCACGATGACTAAAGAATTTCACCAAGAGTCACTTTCTGATGCACGACGACGCCTTGATGATGCAAAACAAGAATATGAAAAAGTGAGCAAGTTTGTAGAAAAACTTCATGCCAGTCTTGCGAGTGTTGAACAACAACTAGCTTCCTTGGCCTCCAAAAAGGAGAAGATCGTCGCGCTTTTGGACAAACAACAGGTGAAGTTAGCTAAAAGTCAAGAGGATGTTGACGTTACCGAAGGGGAGATTTATACCATCGAAGCCAATCATCCATTATCTGATGATGAAGCAGAGAAATTATCCCTCCTGAAAGGGGCCGTCAAGACAAGCCGCCAACAAATCCTTAGCTTCAAACCTTTTCCATGATTTTAGAGTCTTTTTTTTGCTTAGGATTCTCGACTTGCGATTTAATATCTTGTAATGGAGTAGTTATGTCTTGGAATAATAAAAGTATCTTTATTTTTTTTAATATGTTACATTTCTCTTTGAGACTTGGATTCCCTCCGTTACTCCCAATTATTTCCTTCTTAAATTTCAGCATATGCTTCGTATGTCGGTTTTGTTGTTTCGCGAAAAGGAATTCATATTTTGCTGTAGGAGACTTTAAATAATAAGCCGCTTACTTCTATCGAAACTAGACACATCGGACTGAAACATATAAGAAAATTTAGCACGAATCTCCTTTTGTATCGGCTGGAATTTATTTTCAAAGTCGATTTACACGCCTGGCCATGTTTAGCTCACAGCTTTGCGCAATCTGCACAAAATTAATCGTATCTCGAGATAGGAGCATCCAAATCGTAGGCCATTTGCGGTGTCAGAAAATAGACTTGGATATCTAAAACTCATATAAATTTCGTGGCAGGTCTTTGTTTGGATTGTGAACAGAAAATTCACGAAGTCGATGCGGCCGCAGTGAATTTCCAGATCTGCGTACCTTCAATGAAAATAATTGTATCGTGAGCTTGGAGTGTCGGAATCACAATCCGTTCATTCTGTTAGAAAGAAAGCTCAGAGATCTAAAACTTATATAAATTTCATAACAGAACTCTTTTTGGACTATGAACAAAAAATGCGCGAAGTCAATGCGGCTGCAGTGAATTTCCAGATCTGCGTACCTTCGACGAAAATAATTGTATCTTGAGTTTGGAGTGTCGGAATTACAATCCGTTCATTCTGTTAGAAAGCAGGCTCAGAGATCTAAAACTCATGTAAATTTCATAACAGAACTCTTTTTTGTTTTTTGACTCTGAACAGAAAATGCACGAAGTCGATGCGGCTGCAGTGAATCTCCAGATTCGCGTACATATAGGAGTCTTTGTGGCATATGACCTTCTGGATTAGACAAAGTTCCAGATCATGTATTCCTCGCATTTTTTTGAAGCTTATGCGACTGAACGTAGAATGAAACTCTAAGCTGCCTACTGTCACGACCCCAAATCCGGTCGTGATGGCGCCCAGCACATTGCTAAGCCAGCCTGACCAATCACAATCGACCACGGAGCTAGAAGCTCTCTTTAGCCCATTTAAGCATATTAATTTACGAAATGACAGTGATACATATAACGAAAACGGGGAACCAAGTCCCATAATACATCAACTCCCATAGACCAAGGGTCAAAAGTCATGAGCCTCTACTGAACGTAAGTGTATAAAGGTTTACAAGACACCAAGTGCGGAAAGAAATGTCAATACAAAATCAAAAGACAGTAGGAAGGAATATCGGGTCCTGCGGACTCTGCAGCTACCTCGTATATCCCACGGATGTCGCCTCGCACAGCTACTGGATCACTGCTGAGAGGTACCTGGATCTGCACACAAGGTGCAGGGAGTAAAATGAGTACTGTCAGACTCAGTGGTAATAAACAAGGGTAAGACACAGCAGATAAGAAATCCGCAATAAAGCACTATGTAAAGCTGTAATCGAATACCCCGTCACAGAATCAATATCAACTGTACCTGTACCAATAAGTACCAGCAAAACAGTATAACAGCTAGCAGATGTAGCTAAATGTAATGCAATGCATGATATGATCGCTACGGCGCGTAGCCCGATCCAATTTGGGTACCCGTGCTCACTGTGGGGGTTCAGACTCCGGAGGGGCTCTTACAGCCCAAGCACAATATCACTGCGGCGTGCAGTCCGATCCAACATATATACTGCTGCGGCGCGCAGCCCGATCCACTACCAGTCAGCTAATATGCAAATACAGCCTCGCATGCTCAAAAGTAGTTTTGAAAACCTTTTTATCATTTTTCAGTTGGAAAACAGTAATACCAAGTTCCAGAGATTGGAAATAGCATGATAACAGAAATAGCTACGGACTGGTAGTAACTAGCATGTCAATATGATAAGACAATGATAACGATCCTCGCGGGATCCAATAACTGGCTCACGGCCCACAATATACTCAACCGTCCAAGAAGGAGGTTCAACGGCTCGAGAATAGCCAATAATATAGTATCAACAGGTCGGACTAATATATAGTCTCCAGTTCATGATCGACCCCGCACTCTCAAGAGAGTGCGTGTCTCGCCGCTATACAGCGTCACAAAGCGGTATACCGGGGTTTCAAACCCGCTGGTCATCACCCACATCTATTACTCTCCTCAATACGGCGCGACGACTACTCCGCAATGCCCTTGCCACGAGAATCAAGCTCCGCACGCGTAGAATCTGATCAAATACAGTAGAAATACAACAAATTAGGCCAATGGGACGACACCCAATCAATACAACTCAATTTACATCAAAATTCCCAAAGTTGTCAAAACCCGACTTTCGGTACGCTTGTCGAAAAATTACAAAAGTCGCATATTCGGAACCCTCATCTCGATACGAGCCTAAGCATATCAATTTTACCAAATTCGGACTCCATTTGCCCATTCAAAACCTTGATTTTCTAAAGTTCAAGCCTAGGGCTAAATCCTCCATAAATTACCCCAAATTCCTCCATTTTCATGATATAATTGCATAATATTACCAATACTAATCATAGTTTAAGTCCATAGTTGATTACCTGATGATTTCCTTGAATTTCTCTTCAAAATCGCCCAAATCGCCTCTAAAGCCGAGACCCAAATGTGTGAAATGTTCTGAAATTTTTCTAACTTCTGATACACTTAACTTACAGCGATTTTTGCTTCTGCGGAAATATTTCCGCTCCTACGAGTCCGTATCCGCGACCAAAGGGCCGCTTCAGCGATTCCAGGCCTAGCCGGCAACTCCGCTTCTGCGAGAATAGGACCACTTATGCGAGTCCGCTTCCGCGATTTATTCCCCGCTTCTGCGAAAACTCCCGCTTCTGCACACCAGAGTCCTCTCCTGCGGACTCGCCCAGTCGGTCAATAATGCGCTTCTGCGGACCTTCCCATTTTCCATATAGTCCGCTTCTGCGATCACTGGCTCGCACCAGCGATGCCGCTTCAGCGGAAAGGAGTCCGCTTCTGCGGTGCCAAGCGCTCTTGCGCTCCTCAGTCCGCTCCTGCGGACTCGCCTCCGCGCCCAGCTTTCCGCAGGGGCGAAAATGACAGAACCAGAACTCTTCAACCTGCAATTTTTCCACAATTTTCTTCCGTTTAACCATCCGAAAACACCCCGAGGCCCCCCGGACCTCATCCAAACACACCAACACATCTTAACACCTTATTCGAACTTGCTCCAATCCTCAAAACACGTCTAATAACACCAAAACCCATAATTCACATCAAATTCAAGCCTAAATTCCTTAAAACATTTCGATTTACACCATCAATCAAAAACCCAACCAAACGACATCCGAATGACCTGAAATTTTGCAGGCACATCCAAAATCACCTAACGGAGCTACTGCAACTGTTGAAATTCCATTCCGACCCCTGGATCAAAATCTCACCTACCGTTCGGATTTCGCCAAAATTCAACCTTAGCCAATTCAAGCCTATTTCTACACCGGGCCTCCAAATTCAATTTCGATCGCTCCCCTAAGTTACAAATCACCTTCCGGAACTAACCGAATCATCAGAATCCGATTCCGAGCCCTCTAACCAAATAATCAACTCCGGGTTGACTTTCCTTATTCAAGTCTCCTTCAAAAAGGCTATATGCCTAATTTTCAATCCAATTCACTCCTAACTCACCCGATAGACTCTAACACCGATATAAAATCATAAAACATGCATTTACAACATAACGGGGTGGTAATTCTCGTGACGACGGGCCGGGTCGTCACATTCTCCCCTCTTAAGCAAACGCTCGTCCTCGAGCGGGTCAAGAAACATACCTGAAGTCTCAAACAAGTGAGGATATCTGCTCCGCATCTCCCGCTCGATCTCCCAAGTGGCCTCCTCCACGGGTCGACCTCTCCATCGAACCTTAACTGATGCAATCTCCTTAGAACTCAATTTTCTCACCTGCCGTCCCAAAATGGCAATAGGCTCCACATCATAGGATAGATCACCATCAAGCTGAATGGTGCTGAAATATAATACATGAGACGGATCTCCAATGTACTTCCGGAGCATAGACACATGGAATACTGGATGAACGCTGGATAAGCTGGGCGGCAAGTCCAACTCATATGCCACATCTCCAACTCTCCTAAGTATCTCAAAAGGACCAATGTACCTGGGACTCAACTTTCCTTTCTTCCCAAACCTCATGACACCGTTCATAGGTGAAACCTTCAACAATACTCTGTCACCAACCATGAAAGACAACTCTCGAACTCTACGGTCCGCATAACTCTTCTGGCGAGACTGTGCTGTATGAAGCCTCTCCTGGATCAACTTTGCCCTATCCAGAGCATCCTGGACTAACTCAGTCCCTATCAATCTAACCTCACCAGGCTCAAACCATCCCACGGGGGATCTACACCGCCTGCCATACAATGCCTCATACGGGGCCATCTGAATACTCGACTGATAACTGTTGTTGTAGGCAAACTCGGCAAGTGGTAGGAACTCATCCCACGAACCACCAAAATCAATCACACAAGCTCGCAACATATCCTCCAAGATCTGAATAGTGCGCTCAGACTGTCCGTCTGTCTGGGGGTGAAATGTTGTACTCAACTCAACCCGCGTACCCATCTCTCGCTGAAATGCTCTCCAAAACTGAGAAGTGAACTGAGTACCCCTGTCGGATATGATAGACACCGGAACTCCATGCAACCGAACAATCTCTCGAATAAAGATCGCTGCCAACCGCTCCGATGAGTAGGTAGTACTAACTGGAATGAAGTGAGCTGACTTGGTCAGTCTATCCAAAATCACCCATACAGAATCAAACTTCCTCGCCGTCCGAGGGAGTCCAGTAACAAAATCCATAGTGACTCTCTCCCATTTCCACTCGGGAATAACAATGCACTGAAATACACCACCGGGCCTCTAGTGCTCGTACTTAACCTGCTGACAGTTGAGGCACCGTGCTACATGTCCTGACAATGTCCATTTTCATCTTTCTCCACCAATAGTGCTGTTTCAAATCTTGATACATCTTCGCGGCTCCTGGATGGATAGAATACCGCGAGCTATGGGCCTCTTCCAGAATCAACTCACGAAGGCCATCAACATTGGGCACACATATCCGGCCGTGCATCCTCAATACGCCGTCACTATCAATGGTGACGTCTCTAGCATCATCATGATGAACTCTGTCCCTAAGGACGACCAAATGTGGATCATCATACTGGCGCTCACGAATACGATCATATAGAGATGACCGAGATACAACACAAGCCAATACCCGGCCGGGCTCCGAAATATCTAACCTCACTAGCCGATTGGCTAGCACCTGAACATCATAAGCAAATGGCCTCTCCTCAGCTGGAATATATGCCAAGCTCCCCATACCGACCGCCTTCCGGCTCAAAGCATCGGCCACCATATTGGCCTTCCCCGGATGATATAATATAGTAATGTCATAATCCTTCAGCAACTCAAGCCATCTCCGCTGTCTCAAATTAAGGTCTTTCTGTTTGAACAAGTGTTGGAGACTACGATGGTCGGTATACACCTCACAAGACACACCGTACAAATAGTGTCTCCAAATCTTCAATGCATGAACGATGCCGGCTAGCTCCAAATCATGAACAGGATAGTTCTTCTCATGTGGCTTCAACTGCCAAGAAGCATAAGCAATTACCTTACCTTCCCTGCATCAACACACAACCTATCCCCACTCTCGAGGCATCACAATAAACGGTATATGAACCTGAAGCTGATGGCAATACTAACACTGGAGCCGTGGTCAAAGCTGTCTTGAGCTTCTGAAAGCTCTCCTCGCACTCATCCGACCACACGAATGGTGCACCCTTCTGGGTCAATTTAGTCAATGAAGAAGCAATGGATGAAAATCCCTGAACAAACCGGCGATAATATCCCGCCAAGCCAAGAAAACTCCTGATCTCTGTAGCTGAGGACGGTCTAGGCCAACTCTGCACCGCCTCTATCTTCTTCGGATCAACTTGAATACCATCACGAGACACCACATGTCCCATAAATGCTACGGACTCGAGCCAAAACTCGCACTTGGAGAATTTAGCATATAGCTTCTCCTCCCTCAATCTCTGCAACACAATACTCAAATGCTGAGCATGCTTCTCCTGACTACGGGAGTAGACTAGAATGTCATCAATGAACACAATCACAAATGAGTCCAAATAAGGCCCGAAAACACTGTTCATCAGATGCATAAATGCTGTTGGGGCGTTGGTCAGCCCA